>OMKR01062299.1:0-23405 GCA_900302355.1 Cyttopsis rosea
GGAAGTAGTGCAGGTGGAGGATGCACACCAGCAGGAAGGAGGCGGGGATGAAGATCCTGGAGAACAGCTTGGAGACGGAGAAGCGCTCCAGGCCCAGATCCTTCAGCCTGGAGAGGAAGAGGAGGGAGGGGGCGGTTAAATAAGAGAGGGTAAAAGAGAGGGAGTCAACCTGCACAACCGTTGCTCTTCAGTTGGCCACTGAGCAGCACCAACAAGATAACTGAGAAAAGAATGCCTTGCTCAGAAACAGGGGGCACTTTGTTTGAAGTTCAGAGTTTTCTCAGCCTCTATTTGTGAAGCATTGCTGACGCTTCGCTCACTTCTCTTCGCTCATGCCAGTCATCTTGGTCCAGAAGGGCAGCGAGGACTCAAACTGGAAGGTGTAGACCAGGATGAGGACCAGCATGGTGTACATCACCACCGACATCCAGAAGTACTTCAGGATCCTCCGCCAATACTCGTAGTGCACCTGGAGACGCACAGGAGTAGCAGGATGATTATATGGGTTAGCATTGCCTGCATGCCACAATACGATATTATATACAAACATAAATAATATATAATACAGATTAGAATACATACAGATTATTTAAATCATCTAATATCAACAGGTGGTATAAGGGGGCTTGGATTTGGGTGCTATGACTCTGTTTTACTGTTGATGCGGATATAAACCAGTCTAGAAGGTATTGTGGTTCATGGCTTGTCAATCTTTATGCCACTTTTAAAACATGTCAGCTCCTTTCTTTTTTGGGAGATTGAATTTAGAGAATTGTCAGCGTTCTCCTCTTGTTGTCTGAGTTCTAACTCCAGATTTTGCTTTTGGCTGGGTGTGTGTGCATACAGTATATTTGTGTTTGTGTGGGTGGAGGCACATGCCTGGATATTTTCTGTGCATCTTGCTGAAGAGACACTGCACGGCTGTGTGTGACAGTACCTGGTAGAGCGCCACGCAGAAGAGGAACATCATCATGTATATGATCTTGTACATGACGATGCGACCCTCAAAGCTGACGAAGAAGAACATGCCGCCACAGATGTAGATCCAGTACTTGACCAGCAGAGCCATGATCATGTTGCCCAGCACCTGCATGACGTCCTGCTCCCCCTCTGCCTCAGACTCCTCATCCTCTATAGACAAGGCAACGCAGAGCAACCAAAATTAACCCAAGCTCCCGCCATTCATACATGGATTCGTCCACCCATCCGTCCCTGAGTTACCCCGACTTCTTTTTTTTTCAAATATGAACTGTGGTTGTAGTTTGATTATTGGAAATTTCCCTCTAGCGTGTCTAATGTCAACTTAATTTAGTTTACTGAATTTCTAGCATTCAACTTAATCATTCAACTTCTGCCTCTCTTTCTACTCTCTTCCACTGGGACTGGCTTTTGAAAGAGAAAATAACTAAATGCTAGTTGGTGGTTATCAAATCTTATGAGGACCTGACTTTTGGCTGGTGCTCATTTCCAACACACAGAGAAATAAAAGGTGCCAACTACAACCAAAAATGGTTCTTGAAAGGAAATGCTACTTCTGTTCTAGAAGAACCATTTTTAGATCTGTGACTTCACACACAACTACATTGTGTTTTTGTTTAATTGTCCTTGTAAAGGCACTTATTGCATATATACCGGCTAGTAGTCACCCACCCATATTTACGCCATCACGCACCAATAACTCCAATAACCTTTTCATATGCCAAAGAACAGTTTTTCTCCAAGTATACACTGGTGCATGTTGCTAATGTGATCTATCAAAATTGAGGATCAATTCAGGCTGCTGACCCTTCTTCTTGTGCTCGTCCACCAGGACATCAGAGAGAGCCATCTCCGCTTGGTTCTTTTTGTCTTGTCTCTCCGTCAGCGTCTGTCTCAGCAGCAACCAGAAGCTCAGCAGACACAGGATCTAGACACAGGAGATAAACATCTCAGTCGGCAAGACACTCAGACGCACACCGAGCAGATCTTACGACGGCGCAGAGATAATAGGGAGACAGTCCTTGTAAATGGGCCCCGGCGATTTGGTGCGTTTTAACCAGCTTGGAGGAGCTTAACTCTACAGGACAACCTGGAGCAGTGTCCGGTAAGATAGCGGTTGTGTGGAATTATCCAGAACAGCGGAAATGTGGAACATTCTTTCCTAGGATTGTCATACTGTGGATTTCTGGCAGTGCTTCCCAATCTGCCATATTAACTAATGCAAACTTAACATTTATTTAAAAAATGAAGCTTGATCAAGGCTGAGTGGCCGGTTCCACCTTCGCTCTCCCCGAGGGGATGAATACAGCCACTGTTTGCTAAACTGTACCGTACTGCAACGTCTCAAACATATTGAAGGCCATATGAAAGAAACCCTCATTTGCTACGAAGGCCAGAGTCTGTGGTGCCTGACTGACATTTAAATGCTCCATTCCAGACACGATGAGGTCAAGCCGAGCCGCTGCCAACATTAGATTAAGGCTTTGAAACCGTTCAAAACATGTCAAAACATTGCAAACTTGAACTTCTCCCGGGGACTACAAAGTGGGATGCCACCCCTCACTGTCAATGAGCTGATCATTTGGTTGTTTGATGCAGTTGGCTGTTTGGTTGTTTTTTTTGTTAATTAAGACGGTTGTCAGGACATCGAAAACATGTTGCTTGGCTTCTTGAATTATAAGCGCATTCCTCATTCCATTTATTTATTTTTTTACCGTGGTTGTGTAATTTCTGCACATTGTTTTAACTAAAAATGTATCAAGTGAAACATTTTTTAAAAGTCAGGTTCATTTCATTTATCCCTAATACCTGACATTTCCATCTTGCTGAGACAAAGCCTTAAAAACATGAACATTAATTATACACCCCATACTACAACCACTCCACCACCCATATAATGCCATGATATACTATATATTACAACTGTCTTTATAATTCAGTCATTGAAATGAAGCCTCTGTGTTTGAGTGGCACCTTAGAGCCCAGTTCTCTGAAGGGGACGCTCTTTTTGAGGAAGAGCCCGGGGACCCCCTCCATGATCTCGAAGCTCCAGATGTACTGCAGCACCAGCAGCAGGTTTCCGTACAGCACCATGAAGGGTGAGGTCAGCATGGCGTAGCGCCGTCGGTCCCTCACCATCCATAGCGTGCACGACCAGATCAGGAAGACGAACGTCAGCCAGCTGACGTATGTGATGCTCCAGGCCTGAAGAGAAGAAAGTACACAAACGTGAAAAACTATATAGTATATTTACTAGGGATGGGAAGATACAAATGTTGGTGTCAGTTAACAGCCTAAAATCAGGCTAAAATACAATGTCGGGGAAAAAAGAAATGTGACACCAAAAGTTATGAAATGACCGTGTAACTCTGTCCTGCTCAGGGTGGTCTTGGATTGGGTACTGTGTTGGTAGTTGTGGTCCAGTCCCCGGTATTAACTTGTATATTTACTAATGGAAAAAGGAAGGAACGCTCTTTGCCAGCATTGCATTCCTTACATTCGCCACAATTAAATTTTTGTACATTCTACCACTTCCACAATAATTTGGAGCAGCTTTGCTCCAGTGCAGCTCTGAGAGATAAATTAAGTTCTTTGCTCAAGGCCACATCACTGAAGCGATTCCAGAAAAGATAGAGAATTCACTTCTCCAAGCCTCTTCATGCTTCCAATAATCATTGGGATTCAAATCAGCAACTGGGTTATTTTCTTGTTATTTTTGTGATTTTTAGTTTAACTTTCCAACTTTCCACGGTCGTCCGTCGCAAAATCTGGTCAGCGCTCACCATCATTGCGATGAGAGCACAAATGTAGCTCTGTTTCATGACGAAACGGAAGACTTTGACAAGAGCACTGGGGCGCCCCTCCTTCTCGCTCTCCTTCTCTCCCTCCTCTCCTCCTCCGGGCTGATCCCCTTGTCCCTCCACTCCTTCCCCGTCTGGAGGCAGGATCACTGTTGAATAAATAATCAATGCATACACAACATATTTTGTTATTTTATTTAATGACATTACTGTGGTAATAATTATGTGATTTTTATGTGTGATATTAGTGATTTTAGCTAAACTGACAGTATTAAAATAATTAATATAGTGCACCGCAATACAATAAAACATGTTGCAAAAAATAAAATGCAATTTATAGATGGACACAGGATATTTGTTATTTTTTTGTTATAATTTTAATTAATTTAGTATTTTTTGTATTTGCTATTGGTTGATAAGAACTACCCAATTGACCCATTTCTCCCATTAATAATTTTCAGTTTTGCCCATTACAATGTCTGTGGAAATATCTCACCTGTGTTGCCACGGGACTGGTCCATTTTATACTGGGGGGTGGAGTAGAGGTCCAGGCTGACTGGTCCATTGTCAGTGGTAGTGAACTCAAACGAGGTCCCATTTGAGTTTTGCACCGCCTGTCGTTTATCATCAAATATTGAGAGTGACACAATACTAATCAATAGTATTCCATGCATCAGTACATTACAGTACAGTACATGTACACTTACGTATATATTTTCAGCATACGGGGATTTTTATTTTCCACATTCTTAGTTCGGGACAATGTGCCTGGTTAGGTGCTCATTTGGAACTTATGATTCACATTGGTCCATTCCATAAGGTTATTATCACTGATTGAAGGGCAATTAATTGTGGTGTAAGCTGCAAAAAGAGTTTGACTTAGCCCCGAGCTGAACGCTGCGACATGTAGGTTTGAACCAGTCACAGAATCACATTTAACCTTGGGGTTAAAGATATCCCAGGGCTAAGAGGGTGCGGTGGGGACTTAATTTTAATTTTTTTATTAAAATTTTTGTATAAAGTTTCTCATGGTTTATTTCAAAACCTAGGGGTTAGGTGGGACAGGATCAGGGTTGTCAGATTTGTACGATAATCTTAACCACTGTACAATATACTGTACGATCAATAATTCCAAAAAAGCCCAAAGGTACAATAATTTTGCCATTTCAATGAACCCACAATGAAATATTGTTTGTGATTTGTTTGAGAGCAAGGGTGAATTTGCTTCCCAGTGCTGGTTCAAGATGTGAACCAATCAGTGTCATTAGCCCCTTTTACACAGTCTATCCAAGCCGGCATCGTTGTGCCTTTATTCCGCAACGCTGCTCTGTATAAAAGGTACGGAGACGGAATGGGAGGGCAGTGTTGACCCACCTCTGTGCCAGCAGCGGAGGTAGTGACAGAGGAAAAACGGAGCCGGAATGCTGTCTGTATTTAAAAAAATACTCCGCACTGCGCTGCAGATATTCCTCTAAAATTCCAATTCAAATGTATATGCTTTATTATTATTATTATTATTATTATTATTATTATTATTATTATTATTATTATTATTATTAATAATAATAATAATAAAAACTTTTAATACGATTTTTGCATGCTCAAATTTAGAACTAAGGGGGGGGCATTACACACGTCCTTTACGGAGTTCCGTATGGAGTCCCGGACGCAAGAACCCTAACCCAGTGTAAATCAGTGATCATTTTCAACCTGTCCTAATAATAAATAAAATATTTTAATAATAAAATAGCCTCTGGAGAAGGAAGAGGCTATCTCCTCCAATCTTTCTCCACCGGGTCTCTGCCAGTCCATGCGTCTCCGTGCCGGCAACACGGGTCCACAGCTCCGCTGCCCACACGTCCTCACCCGAGGCTACCGTGTCTATTCAATTAAATATTTTCAAATATTTTTTATAATTTAAAATAATAAGGTTATTAAATCATTGGGATCATTTTCAACCTGTCTTTCTGGTCGACGCTGTTGTGTACGTCACGCGCCAGAAAACGCACACACCGGGGCGGCAATATGCCCTCTTTGCTTGGTTCTGTGTAAAAAGGCAAAGCCGGCATATTGATGGGCCATCTTTGCGGCATTATTGCGGAATCCTCTGTGTAAAAGGGGCTATTACTACACCCAATCACAGTCAAGCCCATTCCCAGCTTGTTTCAGTATATACAATAGTTTTTGTTAAAATACAACGATTTCAAAGTCGCAGTACGATATTGGTATATTTTCCATCGGCAACACTGGATAGGATACACTATTTTCACACAACACAAATCACACAGCGGCTCCCACCTCCGTCGTACAGAATCCATCCTGGGTGGGGAGCAGCTTGGAGGAAGGAAGAGCAAACAGGGTGTGGTGTGTCATTGACGAGCTGCTGTGGACTTAGATAACCCTACACCCACCTACAATTCTCAAGTCTTTATAGTCACTGATAAGCAGGAACAAAGCTCCAAACAGCACTATTCTGCAAAATCAGGCCCATCACTGTGTCCGCACACCTTAAAAGCTTTTAAAACTCAATACGGAGAAAGGGCTACGGATCGTGTGATGGGAACAAGAGCAAGTGTGTGTGTGTGGCTCTAGAGCTGTCTTCATTATTATTAGGGATGCACCGATACCGAGTACAGAGTACCGATACAAGTACTTGAAGTACTGTACCTCCAAACAGCTAATATTTTCTTTCTGCAACTATTCAACTAATGGCGTTTTTCCAGTCCAGTGAATAAAAAAAATTACAGATGTCCTGTGTCACACAATGGTGACGCAGTGACGCAAAGACGCAGTGATGATTCTGACCGATCAGTAGTCTGCAGTGTTTTCACCTGACCTTTTGGTATCGCCTCAGCTCGCTTGAAACCTTGACGGAGGTGATACTAAAAAAGTACCAGGTACTATCCACAACTTTTGCCCGATGGGAAATAGCGCTGCACGATGTGGTAAAAAAAATCATATTGCGATTATTTTGACAGATATTACAACTGCGATATCATTCTTTTTCACTGAAAAATCAATTAGAATCACGATGATGTGACATTTGTTAGTGTCTGTACCAAAGAAACATGTTTTGTTACATCTAGAGAACAAGATTTGTAGGCCAGGGCATCTCTGCAGCACTACAGTACTCCATTTATAAAGCTGTTTTGTCACATTTTACCTTTATCAAAAATTGCAGCTTCTGCGATTTGGATATTGCACTTGGCCATATTGCGATTTAGATAATATTTAGATTAATTGTTAAACCCTAATGGAAAACCCAAAAAGGGGAGTAGAGTCGAGTCGAGTTGAGCCGGTACCATGTGGTGGAAAAGCGCCATACATTACATTACATTGATATCGGTTTTGAGTATCTGAGCATTTTTATGAGTACGAGTACATGAGCACAGTATTGGGCCCGATACACCGATACCGATATCATTATTGGTGCATCCCTAACTATTATGGAGCTGAGAATTAGGGTAAAACAAGTGTGGGAAAACAATAAACAGGTACAACACCAAGATGAAAGCAAACCACTAAACTGAACTATCTTGTTTGCGACACAATTATAAAATGTTACATTTTTTAGATAACTGAGAATTGACGTCTTTCAAACAGGGTCGAATGATATATTTTAGCTAGTTACAACTATCACATGTGTCATAATAAAGACCAAATTTAAGTTAAACAGTTGATTTGACTTGAATTTAATACAATTCTCTACAATATTTCCCAAACCCTTGACACAGAACTTTTGTTTCCAAGAACCACTGAAAAACAGCAGTGCTTACTGATATGGAGCGGCGCTGCTGATCTAAGGAAGATGACCTGAAGTTATTTGACTAAGCGCGGGGGGAGGGTCTCGACTGTCGCGTACCTCTCTCTCGTCGGTGGCCTGGGTCGTGATCCTCCAGATCTGCCTCTTCTTGTTGGCCGAGTTATTCGTTCCATTGCCGACCAGATCGCCCTTATCCCCTCGGTCTGCGTCCTCCTCTTCCTCCTGAAATAACAGAGATAGAGATAGAGAGCAATGATGGATTCACTACGTCTTCCCCCAGCGGTCTCACAACTTCCGTCCTCTTGTAACGGATGGTACTTCTCAAATAACAAGAGTTGAGAGAGTTTTAAATGTAGGCAAGGTCAACAAAAACAAAAATATGGCCCAAAGTTGACCAAACTGCTGTATGAGAAAATGTACTTGAATATACGTCAATTATGCTTATTTAGGTTTTATTCTAAACGGCGTTAATTGATTTTTGACAACATTGCTGATCATCTAGAAATGATAACCAAAAGTCTACTTTGGCAGCTGCCGATTAGAAAATGTCCCTTGTCAACACCAGGTCCCATGTAAAGAGGACCTGACGCTGTTATAGTTATCGATCAAGGCAACAAAGTCATCTTAATAATTTACGTTGTCATCACGTTTTATTAGTCGGGTCTTTTAAAATGTAAGATACGGCAAAAAAAACAACAACAACTCACACACCTCTGTTGTGAAATCAATAAGACATGCGGCCCTCGCCACAGCCTTAAACCTTTACAAGGAAGTATTGACCCATCTATAAAAACACACCAATCTATAACTCCATTACTGCGGAGCAGAGCCTCGGGGTCTGATGGAGATCGAGCATTTGGTGGGATTCATCCAAGATAACTCCGGGATCGGAGGGTCTGTGTGATGGCACAGCTTAAAGTTCAACACTTGCTACCTCGCTAATTCGCTGAGGCCCCGCATAGATTCCACTTCAAAAGTGATGGTGTTATTTGAAACTATTTCAAAGTCCACAATTCAATGTGTCCAACAAGGTGAAGTTGTACAAGTCCAATACCTCAGGTTCAACCTCAGGTTACAGGGCTGTGTGTATAATTACTGCCGTACTGGCCAGTTGAGACCTTTATCTACAGCCCCTTTTCCCCTTTTACACAGAGATCCCGCAAGTATGCCGCAAAGACGGCCCGTCAATATGCCGGCTTTGCCTTTTTACACTGAACCAAGCCAGCATGGAGACGTACAGACAGGGAGAGACTGGGTGGAGAAAGTTCCTTCCTTCTCCAGAGGTTGTTTTATTATTTTAATATTTTATTTATTATTAGGACAGGTAGAAAAGAATCACTGATTTAATAACATTGGGTGAAGGATCTTGCGCCTGGGACTCCATAAGGAACTCCGTAAAGGATGTGTTTAACGCCCCCCCACTTCTAAATTTGAGCATAAAAATATATATATTAAAAATATATATAATAATAATAATAATAATAAAATAATAAAGCATATAATTTCGAATTGGAATTTTAGAGGAATATCTGCAGCGCTGTGACAAGACGCAGCTTTTTTTTTCTCCGACCAATGAAAAACGTGGTCATCAGAAGGTCACTCCTCTGAGCCGGCTTGTCGGCTGTCCCTTTTACACAGACGGCGTTCCGGCTCCGTTTCGCCTCTCTTACTACCTCTGCTGCCGGTACAGAGGCGGGTCAACTCTGCCCCCCCCATTCCGTCGCCGTACGTTTTACAGAATGCGGAATGAAGGCGCAACGATGCCGGCTTGGACAGGCTGTGTAAAAGGGGCTTCAATCGGTTCCCATTCAATGTCTAGAAGGCCGTAATTTACTGTTTTTATTCATTTTCTCTCATTATATTGGATAAAAAGCCCTATTTAACATTGTGTTCGAAGCGATTTATCCCCAACACAAAGACCAGATTTCTATCTTAGAAACTACTTAGTTAGTTACCTCAGATCCTAGTGGATTTGCTTGAAAGGCAGATCATTTTGGGAGATCATTTTGACAGTCTATCACAGTAAAGGTTCTAGATTCACATGTGTGCTATTTATTATCTTTCAATCTGCTGCAATGCTGTGATACAGTAGGCGTCACCTTTCTTCAGTCAAAGGAAACACAGACCAACCGAAAGATGGAGGACCTTCATAATAAAGGCAGCATATACTAAATAAAAATAAAAACAACATCATATTAAACTATTTCATTCAATTTATTTACAAGGTGAATAACCAGAATAAGAGGATACTGTGAATAAGACGTTTGTTTATACAGTATGTGTTTGTATTATTTCAATTCCGTCAACCAATCCGGTTCACACGGCTCATTTGCCAGGCAAAATATTCGATTGGGTTGGAAGCAGGTGGAGGTGAGACGTTACATTCATTGCATTACTGACCTTCCTGAAAGTCAGTGTTTTTTTTGCACAGAATAACAACTTAATCAACTAACTGGGGAAACACCTCTTACTGTAGTTAATGTTATTTGTAAATCGAAAGTGAGAAAGTAGAAAAACACACACATGTAAATCCAATTAAACTTAATTATGTGTCTATGGGCCTCACCAGCAGCTGGTCGATGGGCTCCTGAAGCCAGAGGCGGATGAGCGTAGCCAGAGTGTAGTAGAGCACCAGCAGCATGATGGGATTGACAAAGTGGTGCCATTTGAGCACCGGGTTCTGGATGAGCTTCCACGTGCGGGAGCAGTCGCTCTGAACAATGGAGGAAATGCCAAATACGCTGCGGGGAGGACGGAGAGAAGAAGGAGTGTGAGAATATGGGAGTGAAGCATAGTGTAAGTCATAAAGCACCCAAGAAAGGCACAAGAAAAATTGAAGCGCCACATTGAGACCTCCTCAAGCTACAGGATATACTGATGTAATGGTGAGTAAATCAGACCAAATAAAATTCATTCAAATATTTCATATCTCACCCTCATAATTCAGATTACGAAACTGTGCATCACAATAGGACAATGGATACAGGGACAATGGACAACGGATATGGATAATGGATACCAGGGTATTTCAAAGCCTTCGTACCGGCACCAGATATTCAGGTGAGAAATCTCAGTTCCTCTGATTTTAGCGTTTTCCGCACTTACAAATTTAGATTGTCTGCCACCTTTAATGTAGTTCTGACATGTTGAACCAAACAAAGACATTTATACGTTCTCATGTTTGAATGACTTTCTCTTTAAGCATCTCCAAAGAAGCATTAAAAGCGTAAAGAATTGTACAAACACACACACACACACACAGATTAAATTTCTTTGGCCAGTGTGTTCTTTGGCCATTTCTGCAAAGATTGGGTTAAACGTTATGCGTCAGAGGATGAGGCTGTTTTCATTGAGAGAAGTGCACTCTGTAATGTGGCATCAGAGGTCTTGGATCCTCCATCTTCAAAACTAATTATTGATTCCTGAAACCAGACTGCGAGGGTGGATGAGGAGATGCACAAGGATGTCTTGCACAAGTTGGGAGGAAATGCAGAGTGATAATTGTGCTGAGTGGCGATCTAGTCGCTACCAGACAGAGCAGAGATATATCAACTATTAGGAAATATAAAAAAAACAACATCTTGACATTTTACTAGGTCGGAAAAGTGTCCTGTCCTACACACAGGTAAAATAATTTACATAAACAGAACCCATACAGTTTTAGGGTGAGAACTTTGTATTCAAGTCATCTCAACAGCTAGAGCTGTCACAATTATGACAGAACCGCCTGATCGCAATTATTTGAGCTGACTATGATCATTTAATAGTTAGATTAATCGTTAGATTCCACAATGATATGTTCCCATCCAAATGTAGGGGTCATTTTTAGCCAATCTTGCAATACATACTTGCATACTGTACTGTGTATCCATATGTTCATGATCCAATGTTCAATGTCAATAAATGTCTAGGAGTTGGAATGACTTAAAAGGAAGTGAGGTGACCCTGTCTTTGCCCGCTCAGAACAAAAAAGGTCACGTTACAGGAACTCTACGGCCGTATTTCACAGACAAACTACTCCGGCCTTTCTGTGCCATGTGGGAGAGTCCACCCCCCCCTACAACATCACATCCTGAATGGACTCTTCCTGCAGCTGGGGAAGGTCTGTTGCAGGGTCACATGACCGGCGGGGACTTCCATTGTGAAGGCAGGAAGAGGAGCAGAGGCCGGGCCTCTCAACGGCCTCACTCAGCGCCGGCCTCGCCGCAAGGCCAACTTACTGTCAACAACTACAATTAGGACGGCCGCCGAACCGACCCATTGTCCCATGATGGTACGTGTATTTATGGACCTCAGGGTTTCCTTCGGTCCGGCAACCAGCGTGTGAGGAATAGGAAACACGCAACCATGAAGACCAATGTGCTACTTCTGTGGACAAATTTGCCTTTCAAGGCCTTTGCACTGCAGCAGACAGAAATACCTCAACGCTGTGGAAAGTCAACACGAACGCACGAAAAGACAGCGGACGCTGAAACAATATTAGTATATCATGACCCCAAAAAAAGCGAGCCACTGTGGCAAACATTCCAAAATTAGCTTTATATACACTCTAAAGCAGGGGTGTCTTAACTTAATTGGTCAAACTGGTTGGTCAAAATGTGACTTTGGACTAATAAAGTTGAATGCAAGATAATGAAATTTTATAAAAAAAAATTTATACAGTATATACAGTACAGTATACTGTATATACTATTTTTTCTTTTTTACCTAAATTATCAAGCAAGGTTGGACCCTCTGCGGTCAGCATGTTTGACACCGTTGCTTTCAAGGTATATGCCTTGTTAGTGTGTATCTGAGATGGTACTCCTACTGCCAACTATGTATAGCCAGAAAATAAAGCCAGTTTTTGAAGGCTGTAATGGTGTGAGCCGTTGCCAAAGAGCAACTTGTCAATACAGCATCAAAATCACACCTTTGTGTAGCATTGAGTTTTCCAAGGCAGTTCTGGCTATACATAGCTGTAACGACATTGGTCCTGACCCACCGCGGCACAGCTTGGAAATGAAGAGCTGTAAGATCAATCGGTCCCAAGGACAATATGGGAATTGGGGTGACGCTGCTGGATTTTAAAAGATATACGGCGGGCCATCACTACTATTCTTTATAATGCATAATTTGTTGTGATTTAAAGAAACGGAATATCCAGCCAAAACGTGTAATCTGAAAACTTGGATTTTAAAGTGCATTTTCTTCCGAGTGTGCACTTTTTGGAAGTAACTAACTTCTGTGTTTTATGGGTCTTTTAATTTAAGCACGTTGACGTTTTTATGTTATCTCATTTTAAAACTTTGTTGGTGGATGGAGATGGGACGGTGATAAAAGCATAACAAAAAATCAATACAGTTTTACCACTAAATCCCTGCATGGCATCAGTGAATGCTGAACACATCAGAATTCTTTGCATTTCACGGTGTCGCTCAAACCCAGCGACCCGGGGACCTTTCTGCGTCACAGTTTGTGTATGTTGCGCCCCTCCTGGACGCATGTTGGCAGGATGCACAGCCATGTGGTTTGGCTCTGAACCACCGTCTTCTACACAAACAGCTGATCATCTTATTTCTTATGCATCGTAGAACCGTACCAGTCGCAGGAAAGTGCCTTCACGCCGACCCGCTTAGAGGCTATCGATGCATCCAGAGGACGAGTATGATGCATTCGCTCTGCAGCTGGATCTCCCATTTTCCTTGGGTTTCGTTGTTTGTAGCAATAATAAATATTTACTGTTGTTTACACAGCCCTCAGCGGGTCACACGTGCCGGATGAGAGAGCCGTAGTTGATCAGGATGTGTAGCGAGTCGTGCATTTCAAAGTGGTGTGAAGCAATTGCAGACGATAAAGCTTTCCCTGTTGATTTTCAGCGCACATCAAGCATTTCATTCAATATCAAATATGATATCAAAATATGGCCATTTTTTCAGAAGGATGGATGGATGTAATGTTTTATGAATGAAATATAATGTCATTATATGCGACTTCTCTTCTCTTTCTATTCTCTTTCCCCAACCTGATGTAGCTGTCGTGCGGCGGGATGGCCTCCTGGAAGAACTGGAACTGGTAGAGGTAGAGGACGATGAGGTGGCCGGCGCTGAAGATGGCCATGAGGACGCACATGCAGCTGAAGAGCAGCGTGTCGACGGTGCGGCAGAAGGACCACCAGGTGCAGAGGAAGAGGAAGACGAAGAAGTAAACTGCCGAGGTCAGCGAGGGCAGCGTGATGCCTGCGAACGCACAAACACAGCAGATACCAGGACAAACCGTCGCAATGAGATCTGGGCTAAAGAGGCCATTAGAGGATACGTTTGCTGTATTTCAATCCATCAAAATGTTTGTTCCCCTCATTTAGAACTGTTCATCTCATAACCTCGCTGAACGATTTACTGTTGAGAAACTTACCACTCTGCAGCTGCAGCTTCTCAATTTGAAGTTGCCGTAAACGTTTAAGCCTTAAAACAACATGTTAAATCTTCTTTTCATTGCTTTTCGGTTAAAATACTTAGAGAAGTGATGACTTTAAATTAATATTTAATGTTGATATCTCTCACTCTGGAGTTGCCCTTTCACACATATAGCACACAATAGGAGATTGTCCGTGTCAGACACGTTCCCACCTACTGGAAATACTCTGTTTGGTTTAGTAGGGCCCTATGAAATCCATTTTAAATGTTTCCAGATTCCGTTTAATTTTTTCCCAAATTCCGTAAAAAACATTCTGAATTATATGTTTTACAATTTAAGCACATTTCGTCACCAGAAAGAGTGTCTAATCAGTGGTGGATGAATAAAATTTCAACAATTTAATAAGAAAATATTAAATATTTAATGAATATCAGTGTAACACAACATTGCACTATTCTTTCTAAAATAAGGTGCTTCGTATTGAAACACTGTATTTTACAAAAGGATGGAAGGTTTTGTTTTAAAAAACATACCATCCTTTTGTAAAATATAGTGTTTCACATCTCAGCTTCACATTATAAATTATACGTTTTTTGGAAGACCTAGCCGTACACCTGGCATTGCGACAAATTCCACGATATTCCGCGTTTTACAGTTGATTCCATTTTTATTGTCAAATTCCGTGATTCCGTCCACGTTTTGATGTTTCCATCCTGCGCCAGTCCCATGACAGAAACGTCACCAACACGCAATGACAATGACCTGCTCTATTCACACATGGGCTCAATCGGACATTACACAGACTTTGTACTACTGAGCTGGCAGGGTAAAGTCAGATTAATGTCCAGTCCAACTGATTCGGACATTTGCGTTCTCACATACAGCTCCTCCGGGTAATGTCTAGGTAAGTTCAGGGTTGTAGTGCATGTGTGAAAGCAACTCTAGTTTCAATTACTTTCACCGCACCATTTCAAAACCAAGCCCCACCTTCTATTTTACCTGCTTGAGCATTTTAGTATTTTCCTGCTTTAATTAGTTAAGGAAGAAGTGAAAAGGGGCACAGTGCCTGGTGCATTTCCTGTAGGTGTGACTAAACATAGATGGAGACATCTGCCACTGACCTGTCATGCCCAGCAGGATGGTGACCACCACCTTCCCCGCGGTGGTGATCAGGTTGCCGATGATCTCCTTCACTTTGGAGGCCACGCCCGCCACGTGCCGCAGAATCTTCATCTTGGTGCTCTCCTTCGCCTCTTCCTCCTCCTCCTCCTCCTCCCCTTCCTCTTCGCCGTATAGCTCGTCTTCGTCCTCATCTTCCTCGGCCTCGTACCCTGCTTCGTAGTCTTCCTCGAGGAGGACGTTTCCCTCCAGGCTCAACTTCTCCTCATCCTCCTTGGAGGTCAGATGGGAGCCACCATGGGAGAAACGGTTTAAAACTTTAAAGTGGTCTGGAACGCACCAAGTGCCAGAAAACTGCTTTTCATTGCTGTTGTGACTTTGACATTGAACATAAAGACTTGGGTAGACAGGTAATTTTCCTCAACCCGACTGATGGAAATGCATCTAATATATTCATAACATACACTCTCTATATACTGTATTCATAATACATGATAAGGGTATTAATCATATTCAAGATATAATCATTCACTGATAGAAGATCCTTCTAAAAACTCCACTGCTCATGACTCTATGCTTTCACACTGATTATAAAAGTAAAAAATAATACATTTTAAAAATTAAAATAAATCCTTCACGCCTTCAAACACAGCCAGGGCTCCCCTTGAATTTATAGTGCTTAGCGGCAGAGTGAGCAGTGCCATCTGTGATGTGGTGAACGCTACAGCCCAAGTGAAAGTGAACGTGGATTTAATTAAGGCTGAGCCATAAAGCGGGGCAGCGCTGTGCCAGGGGATAAGGGTTAGTGGGTAGCAGGCAGTGGTAACGCTCCCCACACCGTTTCTTCTCTCATTATTTGTAATAAAGTTTGAAAATGGTGAAGGGACGGTCAATTTCAATTGATAGGCCAAGAGAAGAGCAACAGAGACAGAAAGGGACAGACATACTAGGGCTGGGAGATAGAACATTATAATACTGATATCGTGATATGACATTAGATATCGTCTGGGGTTTTGGTTATGGTAATATCATTCATTGTTGATATTAGGCTGCAATACAGTAAAGTAATGCAATTTTCTGAACTTCCTAGACTAGGTGTTCTAATAGTTCTAGCGGTTCTAATCAATACATATACAACGTGCTTGGTCATAATGATTGTTTCATAAAGAGTTCTTGTGTGTACCTATCTTATGAAAGCACCGATAGTCAATTTAGTCAATATCACTCAACTATACATTCATAACATAGAGACGGGACAGAAACGTCCCAAATGACACCCACCGGCTCCTCTGCTACGAAGTCGGTGTTGTACTGGGCCATTTCTTCGGGCGGTCTCTTCTGGACCAGGCTGCGGCACAGCAGCCAGATGGCCAAGCCGGCCGCGAACATGCCGATGTCGGGGATGAACACGCGGATGCCGTTCCCCGCATCGGCACCGATCACGCTAGAGGGAGAAAGAGACGCGGTAATGCTCACCGGCCGGCCGCTTGAGATTGTGCGATGGAGCGATCTCACAGGACAGACTGGCAGCTCAATGCAGGAAAATGCGATTGAGGAATAGGCAAAATGCGCAGTTCATCGAGGTGTATTTCTCAGTGCGTGGATTGTTATCATTTTATAAGAAACTTCACCTTTGTTACATCGGAAGTGCAGAGTGGGAAGTGAGTTATATGAGAGCAGCGCAAGACGGCCCAAAAAAAACACCTGCTATGGCCTGGGAATCTGGATTTTTCTGATTCTCAACTGTGCTCAATATGTCCGGCACACTGCAAGTTTTATATGAAGTTCCACCCACTTTAATGAAATAAACATGCGCTTTTTAAAATGCGTGACCATTAAAAAGTGATGAAAATTCCAAAGGAATAATAAGCTGGGAGAAAGCAGCGCGTCTTCCCTCGATGCACCAAGGGTTTGGAACAAACACGTTAATAACCCCATTGAATCATTGTTTTATTTCATACTTTGAAAGATGCTTTAAAGGTTACCATTAAGCAGAGCTACTGTAAAATGTGGAAACGGGCTCACTCTTACTCTAAAAAGTTTAATAGAATATCCCAATTTAAATACTCTGTGAAACGTGAAACTTTAAATTAAATATAGCATCCTGGAATGTAAAGTACCTTTTCAAGCGCTGTTTATAGTCTTGTATTAACTCTTGTTGTATTCTTGTACTCTTGTATTAACTTAAAGGCCAGCACATGTTAGTTAGTTCCCGCCAAAAAAGAGCGGCACCAATTTACACAGTAGCTGTATGAATTTTCCTCGCGTGGTAAAACCCTAAGCCGGGAAAAAACGAAAAAGTAAAAAACATTCTGTGCACTACGGTATATACTGCTCTGTGCTGCATGAACGTACAACAATGAGTGAAATCAAAATACTTGGAGCTTTGTGGTTTTGATGAACGTGTGCTCACAAAGGCTTCCGATTATTTGTTATTAGATTAGTTTGCTCAACTCCCAATTAAATCAAGGAAGCTTTGCTCAAACAGGAAGCTCAGCAGTAGTGGGCAACCGTTGCCATGACGCCGGTCAGAATAACACCGTGTCAGACGGCTCAGTCCGATGCGCTGCTGCAGCCCGGGGACTTTTTTTTTTTTACGATGTGTCATGATTGGACGTGAGATTAAAGCAAATAAAAATTGTCCTTGAAATGGCTTACAGATTTCACAACCACTTAAATAGTTCTTTAACAGACCAGACTGATGTCTATTTCAGTTTTACAGAAACTGCGTCTTGTTGTGTGTTTTGTTTTTTTTTTGCCCCACAACCATACTCTTTATATTACCTTCATGGCTCTGGGTGCAATTAAACTGTTTACAATAAACAAAACAAGATGGCCGGTTTTGCGAGGCAGGTTGCGCAGAGAAAGCAGAGCAAATGGTTTGGATGTACTTGCATTGTACTTGAAATTGTGATTTGGTGCTTTTTCAAAGGCCGGCAACAGCGGAAGCGTCCCCTTTTAGGCCACGAGAGAATATACTGCCTGTAAAAGTGAACAAGTTGAACTCCATTGTGCCCATCAGCACAATGGAAAAGCACGCGAGATAAAGACAGTTTGACTCCGATTGGCGGGTCTGCCCGTTTGGAAATGAAATGCCGCTTTCATTGTTTTGAAGCTCGGTGTCTCACAGGGATGAAAGAAATGGAAACGCAAAACCATCTCATCACTACTCCTGCTTTCCCGATTCCTATCACATACGCCGGGCAACCTTGAAGTGCAAGATTACTAAGAAACTTTATCTGACATTATGTTTTAGACCAGGGGTCCCCGAAGAGGGTCCTCCAGGGGGTCCCCAGCGAAATGATTAAGGTCTCTGATGGGCCACTGTGAAATAAGTCAACCCAGTCAGTTCTTTGTGGGCTCCCTATTTCAGAAAACATGTGATTCAACAAACCGTTCAGATTTGTGTCTCAATCCTACGTCACATGGAGACTCAATAGAATTTGAACCGCCCCCCATCTGAGTAACTCCACCCACGGCTTGAGCAGACCGGCACAAATCTTTTAAACTAAAGAGGAACCAACTGTCCGTGACAAAACTGCAGACGAGGGAAATGTAAGTATTTATAATATAATTGTGTAATGTCGGTTACGTTGACGGTTGGCTGCCCGTTTAAATTAGGCCTTGTAGATCTAATATGAGTGAAGATTTAGCAACTGCATTGCTTATTTCTCGCCTCAAATTTGTTCAGAGACACATTTTGGTGGACTGATGAGGTGAAATAAGTGAAAGTTTATGTACTTCATACAACGGAACCCTACTACTCATGCTCAACCCCCATTGGTTCACAGAACTAGGGGCCTCAGGAGGGAGGCAACACACGCTGAAACTGAAAGGCAGGTTAGAATGGCTAGAATACATCATCTGAGTGGTATTTTCAGCAAAAAACTTCAAAGACATGTTTTCGGGACCTCAGAGACCTATATTAACTTGTTGAAAAGGAGTATAAATAGGTCCCTTTTAAACTTCGCCAGAATTTCATTTATAAGATGTAACTTCACCATTAGAGAATGTACAATAATGACTGTTTTGATCAGTTTCACTGTTATCTCCAAGTGTGGAATTTTGGACTAAATCATATCTAATAATAAATAAAATCTTTTCATATTCGGGTCCCAGAGACAAAATGTTATCAAACGAGGTCCGTGTCTTAATGGGTATCAAATTGAGGGTCTTTGATTTGAAAAAGAAAGATGTGATAATGTCTACTTTTCCTTTATTTTAATCATGCTGCCAAATATTTCAGACCTCATTTTACCACAAACATTTACTGTCTTTACTGATACTGTCTTTATTTCAGGACCATACTTCTGAACGATGAAACAGGATATACAAAATCATCACCCAGCCCTAAGAAGGACCTGTCTTCCTCTTCACTACTGTGAAAGCAGTGCACTAAGTATGCTGAACTTCACAGTACGAGATATGGTAACGGTCACTCGGCAAAATATGTTCAACACCAAGACAAATATTTGGTCTTTGTCGAGGGTTCGATGGGATCAAGAGAGCTTGTTCTCCACGGATAGATACTGTACACGACAGCTGGGGTTTGTCTTTCAATCTCCATGTGTCTGACTGCTCTGGGTTAACTGCAGGTCATTTACTGTACATGCAGCCTCTTCTGAACAGCCTGGAAGTGTGGGAATACAGCTCACATATCTGTTAGGACAGTGGTTCACAACTTGTCTCGGCTCAGGATCCACATGTCCATAGTCAGTAAGTCACCGTCCAAACATAACTTAATTTATTTATCTATTTAATTTAATTTAGAATAGAATAGAATTGTTTATAAAATGTTATTCATTTTTAACCTTTTTTTCACTAAATTAATTCCTACAGTGACCCATAATGCTTTGGCGGAGTGGAAAGCTTGAGTGTTTTGATTTAATTTGACCTGACTAACAACAACTGTATGATGGTTTGCCGTGTGGGACGTTTGTGATAGTACGTCATCGTCATAACAGCCACACGGCATGGTTGGAAACTGTGTTTCAAGATAAAAGCCCAGCATCGAAAATTCAGTACATGTCAAAATATTTCTTGCACAATTTCCTATTTAACTATTTTGGAAAATTATTCATTTGTTTGAATTGGTGATACAGAGATTATCGTGCCAAATCTTTCTTGTTTATTGTTTATTTTTAGGTTTATTTGTACAGTTCATTGTCAACTTTTAGGTTTATTATATATTGTCAATTGTTCTAATTGTTCTATTTTTATTATATTACTTTATTATTATTGCTTATTGTTTTGATGTGAGCTTCTGTAACGCTGCAACTTCCCTGATGAATAAAGCCTCTATCTAAAATATATTCCTAGAATTTTTAAAAAGTGGACGTATATCCGGGTAGTCCATTAGAAATAGACTATGGGAATATATGTTGTATATATATGGTGTGTGCTGCTAACACAAACAGATATATCAGTGCGGAGGTAGGTGGTGGTGGTGGGGGAAGGGGTTTAGGGTAAACTGTTTACGGCTTGGCTTCCGTCACTTACAGTAGACTATCACAACTGGGCTCTTGAGTACTGGAAAATAAGCACAGTGCTGAGTTTGAACGTTCCCGCACTTAGCAAACCACATCTATTACCATCACAGGCGGGCGGGGAGGGAAGTGATACAGCGCCAGGGGCTTTGAAAAATCGTCCTGTCAGCCGATGGGCCAACGTAATCAGGTTTGGCAATCATCAAGCAAACCGCAGAGGGACAGGTAAGGAGCAATTTACACAGGTTCTCAGGTAAATACCATTACAGTAGGTGTTCAGGGAATTGCCAGACTAAGGACAAATACCTGCTATGTAAGAGGATTTGGTATGTTGGAACCCAACCACATTGACCATTGAGGCGATAATAAAAAAAAATCTGTATGTTGTCATTTAGTGCAATTTCAACATTTCAACATTAACAAATGTGTATAAATTAAATTTCTATAATTACATTTTTATCTAATTGAATTGAAATAACATTTTCTAAAATAAAAAGTGTTGAAAAGAGAGTGAGAATGTTAAACAATGTTTGTAGTTCAATGACAATCATCAACAATCACAAGGAATTTCACATAGCAGTGCGATCTTAACAGGGTTGCTGTAATGTTCACTTCTCTTACCTCTCAAAGCCAATCTGCCTTATGGATTTTTCCCACATGGAACCTGGACAAAAACACAAGGACACATTTACTGATAAGTTTTGTTTGTGTAAAAACAACAGTGAAGAAAGATGAATACGCCTCAAAGCTCTTGTCTAAATATATTAAGAGGATTCACTTGAATTACTATCAACCTTGGCCTTGGGTCATTTATCAAACAAATCATTATTTCTAAAGTTTGCCTAAAAATATTACAAAAGCTCATCTTATTACGAAATGAAATACTTTAAATGAATGCACTTGAGGATAGTTTCAATGTAAAAAAAAAAAACATTTGACTCCACTCCAGGCTTGTTGAAGTGTTCCTGAACGTCAGTGCGGTTCTCAAAGAGACACTTCCAGGTACTGTATTCAATTCCCCTGTGGCGGGAATTAGCCAAGACTGATTGGCCTTTGTTCCTGTGCCAAGGAAAGCAGAACACCACTCTCGTGACTCTTGATTCATGGACAAATCGATACAGCAATGTGTTTTGTCGGTTTATTCAGAAACTAATTAGGTGTAGAATTCCTTCAGTGCTAGAGGTCATGTTCAGAAAGGAGAGTGCTGAGGACTGAAGACGGATCTACTGAAGACAGCTCTGCTGAAGACTAAGGCCCTGTTTACACTTGGCATTAACATGCATCCTGTCTGATCCGATCACAGGTCGACAGCCCTAAGTATGTCTGTTTACACCTGGGATTAGAATGCGTGTCCACATGCGTCACGTGTGATCGGATCTCACTTCCCCGCTCTATATGCAAATCATTTCCGTTTGCAAAGACCAAATGCAAAGACCTTGGCACGTGGGCAAAATCAAAACAATACAGAATGAAATGTTGGTGGTGTGTACTATACGCAACGCAGGGTTCAGGCTGAACACATTTATTTAGCTTCCTGATTTTCTTACTTGTATGGAAAATTAAAAATGTGAGAACTCAGAGAATTGGAATGGAGTTTTTTTCTCCTCTAGACGGCGGTGCGCCATACACGCCGCACCGGTTTTCCTGTGTTCTTATTTTATTTAGTTTCCTACTTTCAGTTCCCGTGTCTCCGGCCAAAACAAATAAAAACAGTGTGTTTTTATTTTAGGTGTATTTATTTCCCTTCCATATGTGGCCCAGACCACCTCCGAATGTGGTCTGAGCGATCGGATCTCAAACCGCATTGAGGACGCATTGGGTGCGTTTACACCTGGCATTAGAGTTCTCCTCTCCACTTGTGATCGGATCACCAAAGACGCATGTTAATGCCAGGTGTAAACGGGGTCTAACTACGCTTGGCTCTAGGGCTGTCCACGATCATGAAAGTTTAGTTGACGATAAATTTATTCCAAAATAATAATAAAAAATCGAACAATTTTGACAAAATGATCACAGTCAGCTCTAATAATTGAGATCAGTCAATATGAAATAATTGTGAGAGCACTACTTTCTTTTTAGATGTTAAAAGAAAATCACACAGCCTTTTTCTACAGTCACCACTGTGATAAGATGTACGCATTAATATATATTCTCCTTACCCTTGTTCAAATATAAAGTCATTTTTTCACATTCAATTTAAAATGCTATCAATCAAAAAAAAGATTTATATTCAAAAAAGATCCAGTCAAGATAGAATGTTCCAGTTATTTGGGGATGGTCTCTGGCGCACCTAATTTCCAACAACCAATGAGTCACACCAAGGAAACAGCCTCGCCTTTTCTATCGAGTAGAATTGAAAGCTTTAATGGAGACTCAGCCAAAACATTTGTGTTGAAGTGTTAATCATCTGTACAAACAGAGGCAATGGGCCGTGGCTCCTGGTGGAGTAAAGTGATCCGCAAGAGACGGCTTTGTTGAGTTTTTTTGCACTGGTTGAGAGGAAAATGTCAAACATCAGAAAGTAGAAATTATTTGAGGCTGTGACGGTCTGGACCGCGTGACAGCTCGTAGTGCAGGTACAGAGTGGACGACTCGCAGCTGGCCATCAACACGTCTAGAGGGTCCTTTAGCTCAATCCCCCGATTCACACATTCTGAGGGTGGTTCTGGTCTTGGTTTTGACTTTTATTTATTCATTATGCACAACTTTTATGAATTTCATCTTGTATTAATTCACCGCTCTTATTAGTATTTTTATTGTGTTGATTTATCATCCATTTGTCATGTTTATTCAATAAGGGTTTTCATTAATTCTATGATTTATTTTTGTTGGGGGGGGGGGGGGGGGGGGGGGGTTCATCCC
>OMKR01062299.1:23425-33672 GCA_900302355.1 Cyttopsis rosea
GCCGCTTTGGACCACTCTTTCTTTTTCAGGAACAATGTTCCACTGTTAACGTGTCCTGTGCGCTGTCGCCACACAAGCCATGTGTTCTGTGCCCTGTAGCTTGTGTGTTGCTTGCTGTTAAACACCAATTAAATGCTCTTGGAACGTGTACTTATTTCATCCATTTTCAATAAGTGATTATAGTGCTAATTGTAATGATAGGGATGCGTGGTAATTCAGTAACGGTTTCAAACAACGCTGAGAGTGGGCTGGCTCTCTGCGGTCTCACAAAACCTACATCTGTGGAAAACTTACATCTGTCGATTTTGAGGGAGACAAAGTTTTACGCTGCACCTGTGTGACGGGAGGTGCCAAATTCTTGCTTATATAGACATCACTACCGTTGTCTTCTATCCCTTTTCTACCGAGGTGCTCATCCTGAATGAAACCAGCTGACTGTTATATGTCATCATATAGACAGCTAGTGGTAAAGTCTTGGAAAAAAAAGAAGAAAAAAAAAATAAGTCTAGCAAGTAAGAACATTGGGATAATGACCGCAGGCAAAATACAGCTATTTCAGGAATGCCCATGTCCAAGTGTCACTAACAACGTCACACACTTGGAATGTTACTTATCAATAAGATGTCAGTCAAATATTGTCAAGCGTCAATGTGGAGTCTGACAAAGTGGAAAAGTGAAAGTAATACTTCAAGCACGATACTCGTCTTTTTTATTTTCCTACCAGGCACCAAAAATACCTGTCCTCAAATTTTACGTGAACATATAGAAACGATCCCTGTGCTGGGCAGCCTATTAACCCTTCAGCAGCACACAACACAATCTCACTATCTCTTCGAGAAGTTATTCAACCAACAGATGTGAGAATGTGAATGTGAACGGAGAATGTGTAGGTGACTGGTGACTTTTGTAAACTCAATGCCACTCATAGTGTTACTCAACTTCATCTGGGTCGTTGCTGATGCAGTGAAACTCCACCCATCTGGCGCCCTGTGGAGGTTAAAACAAAGCCGGGGAGTTGTTTGCAAACGTAATCTGATCCAGATCTGGTCGGGGCCAAGGGAAGACAGATGACTCATAAGACGCGCCAGAGTCTGCCCATCTGGTGACCAGTCACTGACCTGCTGCAGTGGCTGGAGATGTTAGCAGCTTTTTAGGCATCTTCCAATTCACGCTGAACAACGATTTACTGAACTAATGGCGTATTTGGCTCTGGTGAACAGAGGACACAGAGGAAATGATATAAAGTTATCTGTAGGAGGATAAGGTCCTCAGCGTGAAGGAGGACATCTTGTTTATACACTGCTGCCAAAAGGAAAAGGGTGTCAAGGGGCGAAATATCAAATAGGGAAACCTGAACTCAGGCATTTATTCTGAGAGTGCAGCCGGCATATCGAGGGGGACAATGAAAAATGTTAGACTTCCTGTTCCATACATAGCGCTCAAAGATTAAAAAAATATATATATATCTCCAAATAGAAAGAAATTAAGTCCCGGCAAGTGTAGAGGTTTCTTGTGTATGCACATCTTTAAACTTTGTGGAGTCAAAGGCAAATATGGAGGCAAATATACTTTGCCATGTTTGTTTTAACGCAGCACTAATGCAGCAATTATTCACAGTGTTGATCTAAATGTATTCTCTGTTTGTAAAATAATGTATATATGCAAGTGTTTTTAATTATACTATATATTGTTTAATATGATGCTTAAAACGGCTGGTGTCTGATGAAGTCGAGTCTACCTTCACCATTTGACTCATTCAAGTTTCAAATGACCACATGATCCACATGCTATTATCTGTAAAACAATTCAGAATAGCAAACAGGGATTTTACAATTATACAGTAGTTGCCACTGTAATATAACTACAGATTGGTGTAATATGTGTAAATAAAACAGTTATAAGTAGATCTTTCCCCAGTAAAACTAAGTATTTAAAAAGTGATTTATGACACTTACAGTAACATGTTCTTGAAGAAATAAACATGAGAATTCTTCGAGGGAATATTTACGCTACCTACTCTGAGATGCATACTGTACAGCGGACTTTTGCCTGAGGTGATAAGGTCCGTTCAGCATTTGCAGTAAAGCTGGCTGTTCATCTACACTGGGAAAAAGTTTGTTTTACTTCCATCCAGAATTCAACATTTACCATCAGAACACAAAGTCAGGGGTTGTTCCGTCTAGACCCACAAACAGTTTTAGTTTGATTAGTGGCCCAAGGTCAACTATTAACACCGTCCAAACACCGGTCGGTAGCTCACATTTTTCTAAACAGCAAGAATTCTCCATTTATTGCTCATACTAATACTGTATACTATATTAGATCCATAATTCTATAATTATAATTTAACCAAAGACAACCTTTATACTGTATATACTGTATGAGTTCATTCTGTAGGAGTGTGCATGTCTTGACTCAGCTTTGGGTGGAAAGTTTCACCTTGAGCGGTGGAGAAGGGTTCACCTTTCTGGTGAAACACAACTGTGTGACGGCACTTCATGTGCGAGGTCATGGTTTGAGCACTAAAAAGCGATCTGTGCGATAAATGGGAAAGCCGTGCGCCTGTGTAAAATGTCTGTCCGGAACAAAGGCGGGAGGATGCCAAAAGGTGGAGGGCCTGCCGTCTGGATTTTATATGAAGAGTGAAACCAGTGAGCTTGTAGAGTTGTAGAAAAAAAAAAAGTGTAGTAAGAGCGAGACCTCGAGTAAACCTTAAACGCCCATGGAGCTCCATGGGTGGAGTGCGACACAACCTGGGAAGGGAATTTGATTCCTACTGCCTATATTACAAATGTGCTCACAGTATTTTATGGACCTTTGGAGACATATATTCATTAAGTGGGCACTTCATGAATGAAAACCTGTATGCTGAGACATGCATGAACAATAATGTAAAGAAAACCTCTGACTCAATGTAAGTCAGAAAAAAAAGAACAAGCTTCTCACTAGACGTGCATGAAAAATTATGTAAAGTAAACCTCAGACTCAATGTAAGTCAGTAGAAAAATAACAAACTTCTCGTCACATTTTTTCCACAAGACTACATTGTCTAATGTGTGTCTGGGTTGTGATTTTGCAGATAATTGTTCCATAAAGAAGATATTACGGCTTAAAGAGAGGTACTGTATAGATGAGGGTGTATTTGCCTTGATTGACAGGTCAAGTTGAGCGGTAGGGTTCAATCTTGGCACCATACTGCCAAGATGGGGCGAGAGTGAATCCAAACTTTAAAGTCCAAGGCTTTAAATTGTCTCTTCAGACGGGTAATTACCTACATATATCTCAAGAGATGAAGGTTCTCTCTTACGTAAGATGGCAGACGGAAACATTGATTCCCACAGACATCACAAGGTTCTCAGCTATTATCTTGATTGACCACATGCCCTCCCTTTCGTAGTTTGGGTCAGACCTGTGAGGTGCGGGGACCTGTGAGGCATTACAATCAGTACATTACAGCACAGGCAGTGAAACAAGTCTGCCTACTCACAGTTGAAGCCAGCATCGATGGAGTCGGTGGCCAGCAGGCTGTTGACGGTGATCTGATAGATGATGTGAAGTAGTAGGAAGGTCATACTGGTGAAGCACAGTGACTGAAGCAAATGCCCCGTGTGGCCTGGAGGAGAAAACAGTGGGTTGGTTCGGGTGGAGCAGGGGGCGCTTACAGAACAACAACAACATCAACACAAAACCTACTGGATTATTACCCTTATGCTCTGCAGGAGAAACATGGTTCCATTAAATGTGTATTTTAGAACACAGCTGGCACCTCAAAGGAGATCGAGATTCCTTTCAGCATGTTTCTTTTTGAGTTTGTTTGTTTTGGCGATTTCAATTTCAGGAAGTCCGTCCGTGTAGGAGAGACAAGGGGGAGAATGTTTCAGTGGAAGCTGTGTCCATGTCAAGAGAAAGTTTGTAATAATTTTAGGAGTTCGCTACTCAACTCTCTCCGGCCACCCTTCAGAAAATGTTTTACTCTTGGGTCAATCTGGATATTATTAGTGTATGCTGACCCAGAGACCCACCCACTGAGACACAAAGTGCTGAGAAGTGAAAAGCATTTTAGAAGGAAAACATCTCCGGATTACATAATTATTATACTGACTGTTGTCCTAGGCGAAATCTGTGACTATGAACCAAAAAAATAGAAATTGTTTTTTTTATTTTTTATTATAGAGACATAAGATTTTTTTTTACCTAAACAGGGGTTGCAAAGTGATTATTGCTCACAGATACAGTATATTAACTTGACTGCCATATACCATACTAATAACATGTTGTTAAAGTTGGTAAAGTGAGTGGTGCAGTGAGACTGGTGTTGGCAAAAACAGTCAGTTTCCTGGCAGCCAGGTGACTAAACCTGGTCTCATTGGGGATCTCATTGTAGCCAAACCTACAGTCTGACCTCAATGCTGGAACCAACAAATCTAAAAGAAAGGAGACCTTCATAATAATTTTTATTATTTGGATTATCAGCAGGGAGTTCAATTGGAATTGTCATATTTTTCTATAAGGGCCTTCAAAAAGAGATCAAACTAACTTACCTTGAGGACTGCTATGACATTCCCATTGTCAGAACACTTTGCTATAGTGTGGTCAAGTGAACTGTAGTTAAATTTTTGTTGTGCAACTACAGTATTAGTGCAACTACGATACCATCTATATCACTCGTGATAGTTAGTAGTAGTAGTAGTAGATAGAAATGCTGTCATGGGTCTTGCTTGCTCCAATACATTGGACCAAGACAGATTGAAGAGTAACTGTGCAGCTGCTCAACACATGGCATTTTATAGTGCACCTACAGGTATTTGGGATAATTTGAGGAGTTGTCATGGCGATAATTCTCTCCGGTGGTATTTCTTCGGACCTCCTCCAATCACAGAGATCGACATTCTTATCCTTAGTGGACAGAGGGCTGCAGGTGACACTTCTATTTTGATAAGAAACCATCCATCATCGGTTCCCTATGCTTTAACCGATTTTCTTTTACAAAGAAACATTACATTGCCATATACTGTACTCCAGCGTGGCTCAATCTGATTGCATCTTTAATCGTTCCTTAAGGAACATCATCTCAATTCCTTCTCTTTGGCCTCGTAAAATTAAAAGCATTCTTGTGAGAAACACTTAACAGTTTTACTATGGTATGGCTCCATATCCTGCTGACGTGCTACTGCTGAGTAACAGACTACAGTATCTTGGGCTGAGCTTATCAAATGCCTCCCCACAACCGGCAAAGCCAAGGTTCTTAAACATTGAAGTGAAAACAATTTGTGCTAATTTCCCATTGCAATTCCCTTGACGGTCACAAAGGAAAGAAATGCTTTTTAATACTAAATATGAGGCCTGTTAGTGAGCTTCTGGCTCCAAACAGAGCCTTGGTCTTGTTCTGGACCATACGACTGCTTTGGCCATGTCCTGCACTTTCCTTTCTGCAACAGAAACATGACATCTATCTTGGTTGCCCGACACTTATACTGTGTCTCGGCCTCATTATGTAGTCTCAAACTAACATCCCCGGCGTCTTCTTAAAATGCAGCACAAATACAGGGCATTGTTCTATTTGAATTCACCAGTAAATGTTCTTTCCTCCGCTAATAAGAGAAATGTAACTGTTCAACATCATGGGCTTGCCAATCCATTGTTTTCTAAAGGGACAAATGAAATGGTTTGAATATTTCTGCATTGTGTAAGTGTCTGGATGGAATATACGACTTTAGAAATAGAGTAGCAGAACTCAGAGGAAGCAATATGTAAAGTATATATACGGTATGTATCTATTTCTAAAAAGAAACAACAACACTAGAAGAAAACTAGAAGACATTTTTTATATATTTTATATGTATTATATATATATATATATATATATATATATGTATATATAAACGGTTTATATCTGCATATCTAAACTTAAACCCATCTTTGAGACATCTGCAAAATTTCAAACAATCAAATATAAAAATATGAAAGTCAAAGCATGTAATATTTATATGACTTAGAAAACTGTACCGCCAAGACTCCCTGAGGAGATGGGAACATCTGTGCCATTAATCGTCTCGTACCGATGGGTACTCTAAATATCTATTACCCATAACAAGAGAAACAGTTAACATGTTTACTGGGAATTTAATGACTCAAAACACCAAGTTAAGAACTCCTCTTACGACATTAGCGAGTAAATCACAAACAGCAACTGGTTGCATAAGTCATTCTTTCTCTTAGACCAGGGTTAGAATCTTGGACTGATGTATATTTTTAATCTCATTGCACCAATGTGCTTTTTAAAAATAAATTATTATGCCCCATCAACTCGTTTAGACAATGACAAGTTAGCAGCCCAAATATTCCTTTTTTTATACTATAATGCAACTAATAATGCCAATATATATAATACTATATACAGTATATTGGCATAATTATGTTGCTATGCAATGTTTTATGAATGTTTGTATGTATCCTATGCATGATGACACATGTCCATCTAACGTAGATTCATGTATGTAATTGAAGTTTCTAATAATTTATGCCACAGCCAATTTAGGGAAAATACATCATTTGCAATTATTCCAGGTTATGAATCATCATCATCATCATCCTTCATGTTAATGATTATTTCCAACCAGTTAACTAAAGCATAGCTACTAGTAATTTGCCAGTACCAGATAGGACTGGGAAATATCAATATCATATTAGACTAGATATCTTCTGGGATTTTGGTATTGTAATATAGTTATATCGTCTCTCCATTACAGTAAAGTAATGTCATTTTACTGAACTTCATAGACTGTTCTAGATGTTCTACTTGGTCATAATGTTTGCTCAAACATTTCTTGTGTGTAAATATCTCATGAAAGCACTAATAGTCATCCCCAAAGAAAAGTTATCGAAATTGTCAATATTGTCTTTGTCAATAAATATTGTCATATTTGATTTTGTCATTAACGCCCAGTCCGAGTACCAGACCTCATTTCTTACTGTACTGGCTGTTATAAGCTGCAACTCTCCTCTTCAGGAAAAATACAGATGAGAAAGACAGAGGGAGCATGTCCTGGCGAGCTTCCCACTAGTGAAAAGATCACATACCTGCTGATGCCTGCAGCAAATCAACATGTATTCACACCTCTGATTTCATTTTGTTGTCACTTTGTACGAAGCTTGTGAAAGCCATATTTATATTGTTTGTTGGAGGAGTTTCAAAAACGTTTTCCTTTTTTTTTTGTCTCAAATTTATAGGTGAAGTTGAAAACAATTATGAGGTCACTGGCAATGCAGGGAAAGTTCCAGGAGAGGCGAAAATGTTACTACTTGTTGAAAAAAATTATATCACCATCAAAAACATGTCAACAACAACAACTGTCAGACCGAAGCAAATATGCAAATCCACTTTCTTGAAGACACGTCTCTTTAACTATTGATGAAAGCTTAAGTGGTCCTCTCCTCTCATCTCCTCTTTCCTCCGCTCGACTTCCTGATTGTTATTTCAGCTGGAGACACGCAGGGAAAGCACACGGACTGGATGCTGTTCCTTCCACCAATAAGGCCTTATGTATTATTAAACGCAGCATGGGGGCGGGCTCCTACAGAAACGCATAACATGAGTGGGCTGGGGAGGTGTCCGGTCTGGTGTTTGTGGCGAGGAAAATGCACAGACCGCAGGGCGACTCTTTACCACACAGACAACCACACTGACCACTCATAAAAAAGTCACTATCGCCACCTTAAATAACCTAGATATCCTGATTTAGTTGACCACTACTACTACTATTATTATTATTATTATTATTATTGTTATTACTATTATTACTATTATTACTATTATTATTAATGGGGTTTGGAGATGGTGGTCCACAAACAGCTGTAGGTGCACTGGCTTTGGCAGTGGGACAGTATACCACAGTATCTTCTTCTCTGAATCTTTCTTATTTCAATCACCTTAGAAACCTCATCTAGTAGGCAGAGATCATATTAGGGTCCCAAATTTAAATAATGTTTTTTTTATATTTTCATGTGGGTCTTGTTGAAACAAAATAGATTCAAATTCTTCATCAAATTCTTAACCAATACAAAAAAATAAAACCCTTGTGTTTATCTGAGTGGTGTCTTTGTTTCGGGGGAGAAAAATAAGACGTGAATATGCTACGGTAAATACGGCAGAAAACCAATTCAACATTGAAACGTAGTTAAGACAGATCTAGCCGCCTTACCTTGCATGGTTGTGCTCGTGGGCTCTGCAAACAGTGGGATGAGCAGGAGGTAGATGAGGTAGATGAAGGACAGGCCATTGTACCTGAACAGACAGGCTGCAGGAGAAAGAACACGCATTTAACCTCCACACATTGAATCTGTGTTTGAACTCTGTCTATGTTTTGAAGTAAAGAATTGGATCTTATTGTATTGGTGCGAATTTGTCAAATACTAGAATGGTACAGATGACTAATTTCCCCCAGAGGGATTAGTAAAGTATACAAAATAAATGAAATATATTTGCAGCAATGTGCAACATTCATAATGACTAATCATCAAATATTCAAGCGAAATATTTCTATAACATTGCTTTAAAGATGCTTATGTCCATTAGGAATTTTCTGGTGATAATCAAATCTTAACAATACAATACAAGTCGATGTCCACCTCCCTTGAATTTACCTCACTTAAACCCCATTTATATCCTTAGGCTTAGCTATCAGTTCATCAAGCCAAGAATGAGATATCGCCTCTGCCACCGGATTAATACCAATGACCACAGTAGCCTCTTGATAAATGCCAGGCGGTCCTCGGGCGTTAACTCACAGAGAAACAATTAACTGACTGAGGTTTATCATGTTCATAGCTGATAAAAATCACCAGCGTGTCTCCTGGCAGCGGCCAGCTCCCCCACTGTCAGCACTGTGCAATGCTTCATAAATCACGATGTTTCATCTGAGGAGATGAGCGTCCCCTGGACTGTGAGCCGTACCGCTCGGCTTGTGGTCCAGTTTTTTCTGCTTTATTATCAACAAATGAAAAAATTGCCCCTCAAGGTCTAGGTGCAAATTGTTGTCACACACCCAGTGCTGCTAAAACACATAGGGACGGTTTCGTGGACACAGATTAAGACTGATTTTAGACAAAATCACACATTTAATCTGGACTAACCGAATGGTGGCCTTTCTCAGTCACGGTTTAAAATAGTCTCAGACTTGCCCTAGTCTGGGTTTTAAAAATCTGATTACCTGGAGGAAGATTAGAGCTAATCTAGGTCTAAGTGAAGTCTTACATTAAACCTGACCAGAGACAGGTTTATTTTTTTATTAATAAAACAATAGAGAAAATGGATTATCTGGACTATTTCAATGATGATAAAGACACGAGCAACCCTCTGACAGTAGCTGACTAGGATTTCCTAGTCTAGTCTAGTCTAACTAATTCATTTTAAATTAAGCAACATCTCAGAAAGGCAATTTTAAATTTAAATTCTGGATTAAATTAAGTAGGATCTCTTAGGATATCTTAGTCCTGATTTAGATTAAACCCTGTCTGCGAAACCGCCGCATAATGTATTACCATCGTTTTCAAAATAGGAAAATTACATCAAATACATCAGGCTCCAAAACTTCAAATCAAACAATGGAAAGTAGTGTATTAGTGTGCATTAGTGTGTCAATCTGAATCCCCCCGATCAATAAATAAAGTGTTCTATTTTATCTTATCTTAACCTTTACAGGAGTGAGATTTGATAACCATCCTTCCGGACACTAGTGTAGCATAATTTAGACAATTTGGGTAATGTATTTCAAAACACCTCATCCCTGCATTTCCTACAATCTGAACCACTGAACCACAATCACAGTGTGATTATGGTTATCAATATCCTAAATCACGTGATTTAACTGTTGTTTTAATAATACTAGGGCTGATAATGACATTGAGAATTGTTGGGTGTAATACATGCAAAAAGATAATCCATACCATCACATTTAAACTGTTATTTAAACCGTTACTTATTAGATTTCCTTGTAGTGTTCCTAGTAGAGCCCACTGCTCCTGGCTGCCCCTGGAGGAAGGACGCCAGGATGGGATAAAAGCAGAGACTATATCTCATCGTTCGCTACTCCTGCATGTGTGTGTGTGTGTGTGTCACCCTCCGCATGTGTGTGGTAAAAACGTGTGATGAATAAATCATTCTTTTTTTCTTTCTAAAGGGACAGGACAGGGTACTCCTCCCAAAAAAAAGTTATACCGTGATATAATACCATCACCGTCCAAAAAGT
>OMKR01062301.1:0-24147 GCA_900302355.1 Cyttopsis rosea
AATTCCCTCGGGAGGTAGAAGGGTCGGACTTTTATAGTTAAGAGCTCCAGGTCCGGAGAGCAGTAACCGCTATATCCGAACCCCAGCGAGAGTTAACCATAATGCAGACCCCCCCGCCTCTGCGTTTACCTGACTCCGTAGTTCTGTCGTGCCGGTGGATGGAAAATCCAGCCGGAGTCACTGCCGCGTCAGGTACCGCGGGATCCAGCCAGGTCTCCGTGAACACCAGCACACAGCAGTTCGCGATGTCCCGCTGGAGAGTTAATCCGTGCGTGTATATCGTCCATTTTATTATCCAGAGATTGAACATTAGCCAGTAAAATGGTCGGTAGCGGCGGATTGTGGTATCTCGTCCGAGATCTGCATAGAATTCCGGCACGTTTGCCTCTTCTCTTCCTCCTCCGTCGGCGTATTGGTAAACACAGCGGCGGCAGGACGAAGGGATCGCAGCACGTGCTCCGGTGATTATCGCCCGTAAAAAAGTCAGAATTGAGTGTCGAACGAATGAACGAACGAATGTCTAAGAGCGCTTGTCGTTCATACTGCAAGAGTGACAGTGCAGTACGTGCAAAAATAAGAACAAACAACACAAAACTAACAAAACTACGAGTTGCTGACGGAGCTCTGCCTAGTGCGACCATCTTGCGGCGCACCCGGAAGTCGAGTATATGTCAGTTTGTAAGCTACCGGTATGCTTCTGGTATAAACAGAAACTAGGCGAGCAGGCTAAATTAGGGTCCTAGAGAGCGCTGTTTCTGCATGCTGTGAAAAATTATAATATATTATATTCAACAACGCCTTTTTTCTTTTCCCTATTTCTGCACACTGTGGTACCTAAACAGTCATGAAATTGTATAAATTGGGTATTGCTACAAAACTGAGACTCTTGTGAATCCAAAGAGCCCAATTGCATTCATATATGATGAAATATGGCCTCAGAGTAACCATTTCAATGTGATGACAGCATTTTATTGAACTTGACCTTGCTGTATAAAATGACCTATTGTGACCTCTAGGATAATCACAGCCTCATGAAACTCTAGACCCAGAATCTAGACACGTAGACAATCAGAAAATGTATCTGATGTCCAGATACATTGAAGATAAGTGGGTTTTTCTGAGTCATTTTCAGAAAAAAGTTCTTGTCATCCAATCGTCAAAATTGTAATACTTGCACAAATCTCCAATTTTCAAAAGTGCGTAATGCTGTGATGCTGCATCACAGTGCAATACGTTTTCTAAAGTGTTTTTCAAGGTCATGAGGTCTTCAGGTAGTCTTTTGGGGGGATTTTTGACCCTTTTTTCCCATTCCAGAGTGTTCATAAATGGCTAGAAACTGTACCAAAGCTGTGTAATTAATTGGATCAACCCACAACTTGGTGCAGAAACTAATCACACATAATCGAGCATGGGAATGGCATCATTAGGCATGAGTATAATGTTTAAAGCCCCTTTACACTCTAAATATTAATAATTTTATGAGGCGCAATTACAAATATAATGTTTGTTACCTTTTAATTGATAGAAAAGATTGGCATACAGTGTCAAGCTGCATCTCAAATGATTCCTTAGGATCTCAGCTTTCTGAAGCCAGAAATGGGCCTGGGGCTTAAATAACAGTGGTCTGTTATTTATCAGTCCTTCATCAGTGTTAGGAAATCTGCACTGCCCTCTGGTGGTTCCTTTCATAGCTTAAGAGAATCTCAACAACTTCTAATGAATCATAACAGAAATGTGATTTTTATGTCTTAATCGATTTTAAAATTATAATATTGATGCTTTGTTTGGAAGTTTTGCAACCATTTTCTGTGTACATTAAATCCCACCATAGTCACAAATTAATTGAAATATTTAATTCCTATTTTAGAATGAATATTTTAGTAATACACATCAGATGGTATACTGAAAAGTTGGTAGAAATTCTCATAACTTATGAAATATGATATTATTGATATAGAATGTCTCGGTAAGTCATCTGATCCATATCTGATTCGAATGATACCGAATCATATTGTGACCCTTTCAATGAAATCAAATTGTTTGATCCTGTCCAATGCCCAACCTTACCAAACAAAATGTTTCCTGATACCTTTCTGTCAGTTGGAATGACTCTCGCTTTTCTATTTTTACTTTTTTTTTTGTAGATCGCCAGTTCTGGACTGCCCGTGTGCATTGAAATGTGTATAAGGGCTTTGCAAATTGAATCGAATGATGGAAACACCAAAGCCACCATCTGTAAAACCATTTCCTGTTTGCTGCCCACTGACCTGGAAGTCAAGCGAGCCTGCCAGCTGACGCAGTTCCTCCTGGAGCCTACGGTGGACGCATACTACGCAGTGGAGACTCTTTACAACGAACCGGATCAGAAGCTCGATGAAGAGAACATGCCAGTGCCAAACTCGCTACGCTGCGAGCTCCTGCTGGTCTTTAAGACCCAGTGGCCCTTTGACCCCGAGTTCTGGGACTGGCACACCCTGAAACGCCACTGTCTAGCTCTCATGGGTGAAGAGGCCTCCATCGTATCCTCCATCGACTTGCTGAACGACAACGAGAGCCCTGTGGCTTCTGGCGACGACGAGGGGGATACTCCCAGTCAGGACACTTTCTGTGACGTCGTGACTCACTTCATGGATGGCACCAAAGAGCTGAAGGACAAACGGCAGAAAAACAAAGAAATCAAGAAGTTGCGAGAAAAGGGTTTTGTGTCCACCAGATTTAGGAACTGGCAGGCGTACATGCAGTACTGTGTGTTGTGTGACAAGGAGTTTCTTGGACACAGGATTGTCCGACACGCGCAGACTCATTTTAAAGACGGACTATACAACTGCCCAATATGTGTCGAAACGTTCACCTCAAAGGACACATTGGTTCCCCATGTAGCCTCCCATGTAAAGCAGTCGTGTAAGGAAAGGTTAACCGCAATGAAAACCAGCAAGAAATTGGCTAATCTTAAAATGGGCGCTCCTGTAATTTCAGCCCTGGGGGCTAAGACAGAAAATCAACATCACACAGACTTTGGTGATTCACAAGGGCATAGCAGCGGATTAACACACACAGTCCAGGCCAATAGTAAATGGTTTAACACAGAAAGTGGTGAGGAAAATATATGCCCTGTATCAAGCTGCAGGAAGGGCTTCAAATTTTCTAAAAATCTCCTTGTGCATGTTAAGGCTCACAGGGACAATGAAGAGGCAAAGCGTTACCTCGAAATGCAGAGCAACAAGGTGGTCTGTCAGTACTGCCGCCGCCACTTCGTTAACGTCACCTACCTGAATGATCACTTGCAAGTCCACTGTGGTACGAAGCCCTACATTTGCATACAATTGAATTGCAAGGCCAGTTTCCTGTCCAACACTGAACTCCTGGTACACAGGAAAGAGCACAGTGTGTTCAAGGCAAGGTGTATGTTCCCAAACTGTGGCAATATTTTTCACGAAGCCTTTAAACTGTATGACCATGAGGCACAGCATTACAAAACATTCACTTGCAAAATTGTAGATTGTGGAAAGATATTCCATTCTCAATCCCAGCTGGATTTGCACCAGGAGGAACATCGAGACGTGCAGTCCCCGGTATCCGAGCACCAGAATTCAGACCTTGGTCCCTCACTTATAAAGCGAATGCTGTCTAATCCTATTCCCTTTGCACAGCAGATTTCTCAAGAATCAAAAGACTTAAATAGTGAAAGTCATCTACAGCATGACTGTAGAATGGTGGCAAATTCAACTGAGAGACTCCTGATGACTTCTCAAGACCCTGCACAGGACTTTGGACAATATACAGTCAATAGTGATCGCCACAATGAGAATTTACACACAGTCTGTCAGACACGGGTTTCGGAGACTTCTATGATTCTGTCCTCCGCAAATTCCCATATCTCTGATCCAAATGGAATCGTGGATGCAAATTCCTTTGATCATTTGAGGGCGGCGCTGCTGAATCAGCCAATGCCTCAATTTGAAGCTACAGCAGGCGACCGGTCAAATGCAGGTCACGCATCGCAAGGCCAGACACAGACGTTCTCCAATAGAAATGTCAGATCAGTGATGTACAACCCCAATTGCAACGTACAGTTTCCTCAGCGGTCCGATTCCAGTCCCATATGTGCTACCAACATATCTGTGACAGGCCCTGTCCAGAACAACAACATGCCCACAACGATGGCTCAGCCATTTCCTGCAACCGTAACACCCCTCCCTCCCTCGGGGATTAGACAAGTAAATTCAGTCTTGTACCCCATCAGTTCTACTCCATCTGCAGAACAAAAAGAGAGATATTACTGTGCGTTTGAGACCTGCACAAGGAGCTACGGTTCCTACAGAAGTGTTAACAAACACATGAAGCAAACTCACCCAGAGTTCTACGAGAAATGGAAAGTCGCCAAGCGGAACGGCTTCCTTTCCGGGGGGCCCTCACTCAGTGTTTCGTCCATGGGCAATCCAAACTTGGCACCTCCACGTCAAATTCAGCCAAGCAATGCGGCTCCAATGCATGGAGTACAGAGACCGAATGTCATTCAACCACCGCCTTTTCCAAACGTTGCTCCAACCTCATGTTATACTACTCCCCCCTCCCAACTTGCTTCTGTTCAAAATCAGAATTTCCCCACAACTATGGAAAACCTCTTAAATCCAATCGTCCTCTCTCAGTTGGGCAGTGTTGCAAATCCCGTAATGACAGTGCACACTCAAGTTGTGACTGCTCCTCAGTGGCATTTGACACCTGGAAATGAACAAATTTCCAACTGTGCTTCCTCCCAGGTTTATCCATCAAACATGCAAGGGATATCACAAATGGACTCTACTGGCGGAGCGCTGACGGTGGGCATCCCCTTGCAGCCAATGCTTATGGAAAATGAGTCGCAGTCTGCTTTGCACTCATACATAGACAGTTCAAACGGGGTGTCTCAACAAATGACCAAGACCTTTCAGCCATTAACATCTCAGTCTCTAAACAATGCAGTTTCTAATCCCATGCCCCCAGAAATTACCATGGAGGAGAGGCCCATAATCCAATCAGATTTCCCGTTCCCAAATGTTGCAGGTCAAACAAGTATCAATGCTCCATCCCAAAATGACATGGTTGTTCCTGGAAATGTCCCTGTTAAACAAAAGAAAACCAGGCGGAACACAAGGGCGAAGTGGCCAGCAATTGTTAGAGATGGAAAATTCATTTGCCGTCGGTGCTTTAGAGAATTTAACAGTCCCAAATCCTTAGGAGGGCATTTGTCCAAGCGTTCACACTGCAAACCATTTGGTGAGGAAGAACTAGTTGCTGATTTGCCAGCATCATTTCTTGATCTTCTCAATTCAGAGCCAACCATGAACAATATTCAGCTACAACCATCTGCAGTCTATCAGGAAAGGCCATGCACGGTGCAGTCAGTCGCAAGTGGTCCAACAGACCCAAAAGATTTCCACGCTCCTAATTACCCGCAAGCTAATTTGCCTGCCTTTAAGAATGAGGACTCTCATGATGATATTCTTAAACAAATAATGGCTGACGCAAACATGGCAGATCTGTTTGAACAACCAGGTGTTCCACAGCCATTGTACCACAGTCCTTATGGAGCTGTTGAGGCGTTTCCAGAGATCTCAGTGATACAGCACACTGGGCGTGTTAAGGCGGTGAAGATGGAGGGTGAGTTGTACACAGGCCCGTATCCCCAGTCAAGTGTCGATCCGTTTGCCAGCAGTGATTTCCAAGACCCCATTCTCTCTCAGATCATGTCTCAAGGCGGCCCTCGCCCGAGTCATTCTGCAGTTCCCGTCACCTCAGGAGGGATCCTGAATGACTGCCATCCCTCCTCAATGACCCAGCAGACACTAGATGTAATTTCAAACCCAGTGAAGCAGACTTTGTCATCGGATCCTCATCACAGTCCTGTGTCGCGAAGTGGAAAGCATGGTGAGATGGAGAGGAAGAGCGCTGAAGAAATCAAGAAAAGATTACGGGAGCAAATTTTGGCAGGCGACTTTCAGCATAGAAACAGTTTATGTCATACAGTCAGCACTGTTGCCAATGTGTGCTTAAAGGGTCCAGTGGCTTCAGTATCCAATATTTCAATTTCAAATCCTTCCAAACTCCATCAAGTCCAGCAAGAAGCAAAGACCGATACAGCTAGTGGAGGGCAAATTGAGCAACTAACTCATATAACCGCTTCTGCATTCCCTGGTGAATTTCCAAGATCTGTCTGCACAGAGAGCTTTGCTGGTTTCAGAGAGGCCTCTTCCCCACAGGATGAGTTACTCACCCCTGTCAGTATAGTGGAGAATGATGTAGATCCTGGGCCAACTCAATTACCTGCAAACCAGCAGCAGTGGGTAATGGAAATTCAGAGCGCATTGGAAAGGCTTGACTTAGTTAGAGAGATGTCTTCTGAAAATGCACCGTCCTCCATGAAACAAAGTGTAAATACTATTAAAAGTGAGAACGAGTCGGATAAGACAAAATCACCCAAGGCCGATACATTGCCAAACTTGGAGAAGCCATTCTCCTGTGAGAGTGACAACTGCACTTTTAAGGCCATGTCGTCTGAGCCACTCTGGAAACACCTGATCAAAAGTCACAACTACACACTTGAGATGGTTAACGCCTTTAGACAACAACAAGGTAACCTTGCACGGTTCTGGTGTCAAAAATGTAATAAATCATTCACCCGCAACTCCAACCTCCGTGCCCACTACCAATCGGCTCATAAATTGTCACTTGAAGAAATTGCAGATCTAAACCTCAAGCTTAAATTGTCCAGAGCCACTGGACCTCCCAATATCCAGAACCGTCAGATGAGTGGTAACAACATGACTCAAGTGGCTCAGACTACTACTGCTTCCCACATATCAACAGGAAAAGGCACACATCAAGATGTTATGAAACATAAATATCCACCACAGCCATTTGTACAGAATAGTCACATGGATGTAGCTAATCACAGATTGCATGATGACAATCACACCACACCAATTCCTCCCTTGCAATCGGCTCCCATGCACAACATGCAACAGAGTCCATCAGCAGGGGCGCAGGCTTCCACAGTGGCCATGCAACCCCTTAAAACAGTTCCTTCCAGCAAATGGTCTGATGGGCGACTGGGATCTGTTTCAACATTGCCCACTCAGTACTTGGCTGTGCAACAGGCTGGTGCCAATCTTCCAACTGTACCTGTGGCCCTCAGTCTGCCACCCTCGGCACCAATCAAAGCTACTGTGCCCCAGCTTCTGGACCAGCAAACTAATTTAAACAAACAAAATTTGGCTTGTCCTAATGTTGAGAGGCTGAATATGGAGATCACCAAGAAGGCAAAAGAAAAGAAGCCAGACTCAAGTAGTGTGTTTAGCCCCTATCGCCCATATCGCTGCGTCCATCAAAGCTGTTTAGCTGCCTTTACTATCCAGCACAATCTGATCCTGCACTACAGGGCAGTGCACCAGTCTGCCCTCTCGGCTCTGGAGGTGAACAGAGAGCAGGATCAGAGCGAGGGAACAGAGGACTCAAATGACCCCGAAGAGGAGGAGGAGGAGGAGGAAGATGAGGAAGAGGCTGAGAGTGAATTTATCTCTGAATTCAGATGCCAAGAGAAAGACTGTTCAAGAGTTTTCCAAGAGGTTCCCAGCCTCCTGCAGCATTACCTCCAGCTCCACAAATTCAGCCTGGACAAGGCCGGCGCTCTTCTGTGCAGCATCAACCTCGGCAGGTTTTCTTGCGACCAGCCGGGCTGTGGGGCGTCGTTCAGCGCCTTCTGGAAGTACATCGGCCACGTTAAAGAAGTCCACAGCAACACTGTGCTATCCAAACCTGAACAAGTAAACGGGATGTTCGAGTGTGACATCGAGGGCTGTAACCGTGCGTATGCCACAAAGTCCAACTTGCTGAGACACACAATGAAGAAACATCAAGAAATGTACCAGCTTAAACTCATGAACAAAAGGATAACTGAGGATGCCGTAAAACAGAACTCAAAGACATCACATTACCAGTTAGCCAAGGCAAGCAATGGGAAGGAGAACATAGAGAGTAACAAAAAGCTCACACAGAAGGGAGTTGATAAGAAGAGAGGTGACCTGTCAAACAGCCTCCACTGGACTAAATACGGGAAGCCCTCTCTAAAGACGAAGGAAGAGGCCTCAGCGATGTGCACAAAGAAATTCCCCCTTCAATACCCCTGCATGATCAAGGGCTGCGAGTGCGTCACAAAGTCAGAGCGGAACATCATGAAGCACTACATGGGGCACGGGCTCTCAGAAAAGTACCTGGAGGAGCACAGGAGCAACCTTATCTTTTGCAAAAAGTTCTCAAGGTACAGATACTGGTCCAACAGGAGTGATGACTCCAAGTCAGAGAATACCTCCGACCTGTCTGAGTCTGAGGACCCAGAAGACGCCGTCCTGGAGGGAAGCGACTACAGGCATTCGAAACCCATCTTGCGGAAGAGGCCGCCGTCCAACGATGACAGTTTCGAAGGCGGGTCCAACGTCCCTGTTGTAGCCAAACGCACACGGGGGCGTCCCCGAAAACTGGTAGACACAGAGGTGAAACGTAAGAGCATTCCGAGGTCCTCGACGAGGAGCCGCGTCGTTTACCACATGGATGACGATTCGGACTCCTCATCCGGCATTGCCGCGGCGACTACGCCGACTTGGGAGACAAAGGAGCCAAATGCACCGTTGGCCTCGTTTAAACCCATGGGATTCGAAATGTCCTTCTTGAAGTTCCTGGAGCAGAAAAACCTGTCCAAAAGCCCTGCGCGGAGTAGGGACATTTCCCTGCGAAAAAGATCCCCCAAAGATACTTGCGTGAGCTTCAGTAACCGTCAAAATATGGAGTCGCTCAAAAAGGTTAGAATTGTTGTGGATGGAACCTATTCTGTTGTCACTGAACTTTTGTTGAAACAGCTTCAGGATATGAAACCTGTGGTGATATTAGAAAAAAATGACTGATGTTTTATTTTTATTTATTTTATTTACAATATAATCTCAGGAGTAGGAAAAAAATGAAACTGCTGCAAACTGGTGCCCTACTATTGTGTGGTTTTTAACCATTTTGTTCAGAGTTCAATGATTTTAAAACTGTTTTATCTGTAAAAAACCTTTTTATCTGTAAAATTACCCTTGTTTTTATAGTGAACTGTACAGCATGATTGGGAAGTTGGGGAAATTGTCAAGGTGAAACGTTGCATCATATGGTGTTAAAATCATCCCCGTGGGACTGTAAATTAAACACAAACCGATGCTCTGATCAAATAAAATGTTGCCTATAGGTTATAATTTGAAGATTTGTGATTTGAATCAGATGCTGCCACCAGCAGTCTTAATATAGATTTAAATGTTTCTATAATTACTGTTTCTGTGTGGTTTTTTTATATTTACAAATCTTTACAAAACATTTTTTCTTTTCTTTTTAGAACTCATCAATTTAGGAAGAAATCTTACATCTACTCTGGTATATCTCAACTCTTTCAACCAGGAAACACAGCTTTGACTCAAATTAAAGTGGTGACTTTTTGTACTCAAATGAACCTCTTAAAAGACCCAACAAAAGATTTAAGCACAGAATAGTTGTTTACTGGGAAGCGGTTTCTCACATTTCTAAAACTAAGGCATATTCTATAAGCGCCAAAAACGATGTATAGAAAGGTAGGAAGTTGTGAAAGGTAAATGCTTATTCAATCCAGACCCCTTAATGACACAATGGGAATTGCTCAATTTTAACCAGCATGGTGGTGGTTTAGGGATGCAACTTTATTCATTGTGTAAACTTTTAAATATTAAAAGTATTTTCAAATATTTCAATACCTTTAACGGTTGAACATTACAGTGCGGTCAATAGATACAGTGACTAACAAATTTTTCCATTTATCAATGAAAATAATATTAATGATTTAGTGTATGTGTGTAAAAATATATACATTGCTCAAAAGAATTAAGGGAACACTTGATTGTCACAGTATAACACCAAGTCATTTAAACTTCAGGGATATTAATCTGTCCCATTTAGGAAGCACAAATGATTGTGAATCAATTTCACCTGCTTTGGTGCAAATGAAATTGACAACAGGTGCAATAGAGAGGCAAAAGCAAGACAACCCCCAAAAAAGAGATACCAGGAGACCGGCAGTTACACGAGGAGAGCTGGACTGGGCCGTAGAGCTGGACAGGGCCGCATCAACCTAGCAGCAGGACCGGTATCGGCTTCTTTGTGCGAGGAGGAACAGGAGGAGCACTGCCAGAACCCTACAAAATGACCTCCAGCGGGCTACTTGGTGTGCATGTTTCTGACCAAACTGTCAGAAATTGCATGACTCCATGAGGGTGGCATGAGGGCCCGACGTCCTCTAGTGGGACCTGTGCTCACAGCCCAGCACCATGCAGCTTGATTGTTATTCGCCAGAGAACACCAGAATTGGCAGATCCACCATTGGCGCCCCGTTCTCTTCACAGATGAGAGCAGGTTCACACTGACACGCACATGTGACAGGCGTGAAAGAGTCTGGAGAGGCCGCTGTGAATGTTATGCTGCCTGTAACATCATCCAGCATGACTGGTTTGGGGGTGGGTCAGTGATGGTGTGGGGAGGCATATCCTTGGAGGGTCGCACAGACCTCCATGTCATAGCCAACAGTACCCTGACTCCTGTTAGGTACTGGGATGAAATCCTCCGAGCGATTATCAGACCTTATGCTGGTGCAGTGGGCCCTGCGATCTTCCTCCGGCCTCATGTGGCCAGAGTGAATAGGCAGTTCCTGGATGACGAAGGCATTGATGCCCTCTCGTTGGCCTGACCTAAATCCAATTGAGCACCTATGGGACATTATGTATCTGTACATCCGAAGCCGCCAAGTACCGCCACAGACTGTCCAGGTCTGGGAGGAGATCCCCCAGGACACCATCTGCCGACTCATCAGGAGCATGCCCAGACGTTGTCGGGAGTGCATACAGGCAGACGGGGGCCATACACACTACTGAGTCACATTATGAGTTGCTGTGATAAAATTCACGCAAGTTGGATCAGCCTGTGATTTAAATTTTTTTACTTTGATTTTCGGTGTGATTTTGAATCCATTCTTCAGTGGGTTGATGATTTTGGTCTCCATTGACTGTTGTTACATCATTTTCTTCTCAACAAATTTTACAATGTACATCAGTAAAGATTTTTAACTTGAATAATTTGTTCATCAAGGTCTGATGTGTGATTTAAGTGTTCCCTTAATTCTTTTGAGCAGTGTATATAAGTGCATCCTAAATACAATATTCAATCTGTTTTGCAAAGGCTAAATTTCATACATTTCATAATCCAAGTAGTATTGGTACAAAACTAGCATATCTTGTATTTTCATATACAAAGTTTCCAAACTGTACGATTTACAACATATATTTATACATTTATTTATAGGCAATTAGGAGAATGTTTTCTTTTACCATAACCTGAACAAGTACTGAAACGTGAGTCATGTATGTTAAGGAAAAGTCATAATTCAGGACGTGACTGTCTGGTTTTCAGATGGAGGTGGCTTTTCTTTAGGGCTGGGTTGTGTGTTTGTTGCGGGTTGGGTTGATGTGGGTCTGCTGGTCTTAACCGCTAAGAGACGGTGGTTTAGTTTCTCCTCCACAGGGACGTACCGCTTGTTGAAACTCTTCCAGCACTTTTTCCACAGAATGTACAGCATCTCCACTAGGTTGAGCGCAATACACAGAATGGACGTGCAGCCCATGATGTAGAGGAATATCTTCTTCTCCGTGGCCTTAGAGATGTAGCAGTCCACCGTGTTGGGACAGGGGCTCACGGCGCACCGGCGCAGGATGGGCACATCGAACCCGCTGAAAAGGAAGTAGAAGGCCAGCAGGGAGCCCACCTCGAAGGCTGTCTTGAACACGATGCTGGCGATGTAGGTGCACAGCAGCCCGCCGTCGATCTTGCCCCGGTCCTCGTAGAGCCTCCTGCCGTACTTGGCCTCCCGGTGCTCCCTGTAGGCCACGTGCAGGGCTACCAGCAGCGATGGCGTGGACACCATGATGAGCTGCAGAGCCCAGAGCCGGGCCTGCGAGACGGGGAAGAAGTGGTCGAAGCAGGCATTCTCGCAGCCGGGCTGCTGCGTGTTGCACACAAAGTCCCTCTGCTCGTCCTTCCATACCTGCTCTGCTGCCGCCACGTACACCAGGATGCGGAAGATGAAGAGGATGGAGAGCCAGATGCGGCCGATGACCGTGGAGTACTTGTTCACCCCGCTCAAAACGCTCTCCAAGAAGCCCCAGTTCATCCTCTTGCTTTTGGTCCCCCTGTAGAGGTGAGACACTTTTGTATTTAACCGGGAAAAGCTCCAGCCCCCCCCCCAAAAGAGATACCTGGTCATGATGGGCAAGTATATCACAACACGACAACAACACGATTCAAATGACACTACACAATAAAAAATAAATACAGCAACAGGTTCCCAGTTCTGTGAGGGAAAGCAGTAAATACAGTGACACCCTAATGATATTGCCCCAATTCCGTCCTTATAGATTTAAAGAAAATAATTTGGTGAGTTTAAATTTTAATTTGACCTTGTTAAAGATGGCTGTTTAATTAAAGTCATTGGAAGGCATCCTGCCCCGTGTAAATAAAAGACAACACTTTTCTCTGTGTAAATCATTTTGTTTGTTGAAGGCCTGGTTTTTATGCTTTTACTACTTTAGTGTTCAAAGAAACTATTTTGTGACATACCGTATTTTTCCTCTGAGTTGAAATTCACCACAGAAAGCTCCGTCAAAGACCAGGGGTTCCCGAACTGTTTTAAGACAAGGCCCCCTTGCCAAACTATTATCTGCCTATGATAAACTGCCTAGTTAGGACACAGAAATAAAACATCTATCTTAATCTTTGCGAACACAAAAATACAAAATGCCATCATTAGTGAGGGTGAGAAATCTATACTCGATTTATAAAAGGAAAAGTGTGTAAAAGAAATAGTAAGGCCTCTTCCATGCAGAGTATATACAGAAATAAAAATTCAACTTACCCTCAGTGAATGGTTTAGTGTTTTAAGAAGAGCGGCTTGTTCCCCTGCTGCAGGTGACTCCGCCGCCACACCTTGTGTAACCAAACACCTTATTTGTATAAGCTGGATCCTCATCACATATTCTGTCCTGCGTTATCATCCCGAAAATACATGCATAGCTGTCTCTCTCTGGGAAAAATGTGTTTTTTTTTGGCGGAAGCATTGTTGTAACCTAGAGTTAAACGGTATCTGTGTACACAGGTCTGTGACAGCGTCACCATGGTCACCATAATGTCAAAGAAACATCTGTTCCCTGTGAGTGGCCGTGGAGACGGAGTAGTGACGCTTTGACATATTGATAATGAGAGGGAGACTTGACTGCGTTTGGAACCAAATTTTCCAAAACGAAATTTGATGAGCGCTCTCACTGTTACATTGGTAATAAATAATGTATTCAAGTGGTAATTTTATGTAATGGATTACACTACAAGTCCCAGAATTCAATTAGAAATGGCCATGTTTTCGTTTTTTTCCAACATCGTCTTCGCTGTACGATGTCACTTTCTTGTTCTGTGCGGTAGACCCCGCCACCAACAATGGATACAGCATATAGAGAAGCACATGCAGAAAGAAAATACATTGGATGGCTGTTTCTTAAAAACTGCCATCTAAAAACACAGTTTTTTTTCCTTTACAAAATAATCTTATGGATTACCACTTTTGTCTATATCTGCTCGCTGGCCCCTCTCTCTATTCCTGGATCTTATTTTGGAACTATTTTGTCAATCTAATATCACATCACCTATTGTAAATATATTATCTTTACTTGCTTGTTTAGATACATTTATATTTTTCCATGCTTCTTGTTATTGCCATATTTTACTCTTTATTTTATATTATCTTTATATACTACCATTTTGTTTTGTTTACAGTGTTGTGGCTAGCTCTGTGTATAAAATCGTGTTGTGCTTAATGACAATAAAAAAAACTTGAACCTATTATGTCTAACATGCAGGGTGGACAAGTCAAAATGTTGCTGCAATAGAGGAGGCTGCAGTTTCAGGACCGCAGTCCTAGGACCCTAGTTTTTCGTGACAGCCAAGGATAACCAAGGACTGCATTTCTAGGACACGTGGATAAGCTGGACGACACCCTAACCCCTAACCATCTCTAACCTTACACCTAAAGCTATAATTAGTTGGACAAGTAGTATTTGGGTGGAATAAACCTTTAAAACTATAATTACTCAGACAGAAAGTAGTATTTGGGTGGAATAAACCTTTAAAGCTATAAGTAGTTAGACAGAAAGTAGTATTTGGGTGGAATTGGGTGAATTTTGGCGGCACGGTGGCTCAGTGGTTAACACTGTTGCCTCACAGCAAGAAGGTCCTGGGTTCGATTCCCGCCTGGGGCACTGTTGGCACTGTGCTGCGGTGGGTTATCGACCAATCAGGGGCCTTTCTGTGTGGAGTTTGCACGTTCTCCCCGTGTTCGCATGGGTCTCCTCCAACATAAGGACCCCGACTAAAAACGTGCAGAACACTTCCTGTCCTGTCCCTGACCACGGCACGGACCCACCACCTGGAACTGGGCGCCGACGAAGTGAGGGCTGCCCACTTCCCTGGAGGAAGGACAGCCAGGATGGGATAAACGCAGAGACTGTATCTCATCGTTCACCACCTGCATGTGTGTGTGTGTCACCCTCCGCATGTGTGTGGTATAATGTGTGACGAATAAATCATTCTTCTTCATTCTTCAGGAACGCGTACGATGCTGTAGGTTTCCACTCACCCTTGAGGCGTGGTTGTCAAAATGGCTGCTTTGGCTTCATTACCCTCCTTCGTGTCCGTAGGCAACTCGGCAGCTTTCTGACTCGGTGAAGGGACGTCTGGGAGCGTCGCCAAGGCCCCAGTCCTCCCTGCCGCGCCAACGTTGGGCCGGACACTTAACCTTGACCTGCGAAGCATGCTCGCCTGGAAAACAAAAGGCCGCAGTTTTAGTCTTCTCATTGGGCCATGACAAATTCTGTCTGAATGGTTTTACACTTTTGGCTGTCTCCTATAAAGATGCAATCAGTAACATTAAACAATTAGCAACAAATAGCAACAGCTAAAGGAAGCATAGAAATTACACCATCACTGCCAACGTGACCTTCGTAACAGAAGGGTCAATTGGTCGGTGAATGTTCGTCCAAACTATCACAAGCTCAAACTTAGCAAGTTTGGGGATATAAGCAGCATAGTTCATAGGGCGGGGATTGAGTTCTGGGGGTGAGGGACGTTTCCTCCTAAACGGTGCAAACTTCCTGGTTTGAGTGATCGAAATCGGTGGGGGTGTGACAATCCATAATGGCACAAAATGAATCATGGAGCTGAATATCAAATAAATGTACTCATTTTTTTGAAGAAGAAATTGTTAAAAACTTGAAATTGTTACATGCGACTTCATTGTTTTTGCACATTTAATGAAGGATTCTTCTACAGTCAGTTTGTTTCCATTCAAACTTTGTTTAAAATATCGCTGCTGTATCGAACCATCCTGTACCATCATACCATACCGTAAACTGAGTGTATGGTTACACACCTACTAGGCAGCCATCGAGGAAACAGTGGGCTGAACAACATTTTCTAACCCCTGCAGCTATATGACGGCCAATTTGCACAACAAAGCAAATAAATTATTATTGATTGTACCTTTAAAACCAGTAGCCAGCACAAGGAATACTGTAATTATTATGTGTCCTGTGCAGTCAATTGAAACTAGAGATGTGATTTGGGTGTCAGATGAGCAATCGAAACTGTAGATCCGCTTGGGAAGAATCGGCAAGAGACAATGAACAGAATGTCGCTCTTGCAAAAAGAAAAAAAGAATAATACTACACTACAAACATGTTCCAACGTGTACAATAATTCCAAGAGTGCAACTTTTTTACATCTTTGAAAAATGAATTATGAGACAGAAGCACAAGCCATTTGATACATTTCCTGAGTAAAGAAAGTTTACTTTTAAGACAGGTAACACCTACCTCCCCCCGGGATTACGTGTTATATTCTCTTCTTTTTTATTATTATTTTTTTTTAATCTCTCATAATTTTTTCATTTTTTGAGCAATTTCCTGATCAAATCCCACATTTTTGTTGTACTGTATAAGCGAGTAGTCATATCATCCCTGGCAATTTATACAGTACAACAAAAATGTGGGATTTGATCAGGAAATTGATCAAAAATGAAAAAATTAGATTTATTTTTTTTAATTTAAAGAGAAGAGAAGATGGCAGTAATCCCGAGGGGACGTAGGTGTTACAGCAGCAGCAGTCGACTGGAGAGGGAAAGTAAAGAAAATTTCAAATACAAATAGAAATGAAATAAACATCTATGTACAAAGAAGATAGATGGATAGACACCAGGGAGTAGCACTATGCTGACTGGTGAGCCCAATTACACGAATCTACAAACAGTATAGGAAAATGTGCAATGACAGTCCTAGTAAATATGCTAGTTTACATATGCAGAGTCATAGTATAAATACTGTAGTCTAGTACTTGATTAAACTGCTGATTCTCAGCGTCTATAAGGTGAAATCCTCTAGTCAAACTCGGAAGAAGTGGGTGTTTTTAACAGATTCGGCCCCAAGACTCGTGCCGAGCACATTCTCTTTGCAATGAAGTTCCAATTGCTTCCTCAAGTAAACACAATAGAACGCGTGTTCACACCGAATTGAAGGAATCGCAGAAACCGGATGATCGGAATACTTCATAATCGCGGTGCCGATTAATCGGAGGGGGTCGGCACGATTTGCTGACTCCCGTCACCGGGGTGTGAAGCTACGAACCCGATACCATGGACGGAGCCACACCGAAACCATAACGTCCACATTCATAGTATCCTGTTTACATGAATATATTATGAATTAGTGCAGAAATGAGAGGATACTACGTTTACAGTATAAACAACAAAACGCCGCCATAACACGGCGAACACCGAACACAAACTTGCGTGACACCCCGACACGTTTGAGCCGCGTCCCGCTCTAATGTTCTGCGTTTCCGGGGAACTTCGCGGTGTCGCGGTGGTTAGACTCGGATTTCCAGCTGCTATGGACAACCTTTTATCCGCAAAAACGAGCCTTCTGGACGGGCCGGGACGCTGCTTTCTGCACCACCACCCCCACCATCACCACTCGACACCCGACACCCGGAGCCACGGCTTCCGCGGCGTGTCGGGTCCTGCTGCTGCGTCGAATTACGGCAGCCACGTGACCGTGACGTCACCGGAACCGGAAGCTGGTTGACAGGGTTTGAACGTTTCAGCGCCGACGCCTCGACGTTTGACGCTCGGGGTTTGCACAACCGGGGGAAGAATAGAGAGATATTAACAGACGAATAGAGAAATTATACGCATATTTGTTATTTATTGGCTAAAATGGCGTTTGTTTTTGTTTTGTTTTTCTGGATACAGAGTATTTGGGCCTCTACAGTACAGGACAGAGCTTAGTCACGAAATAGTGCCATCTACTGGCCAGATAACGTAATTGCGGCCATTTAAGGTGGACTGAAGAATTTGAATAAGGAACCAAGTTCGGCCTCATTGTTTGGGGGGAGCGGGTCCTCTTCCACGGAGCGCGCTGTGTTGCACCGCCATGTTGCTACAGTACAGTAGCCCCGACAAACCCAACACTGGCTCTAGAGAGGGACTTTAGTTAAGTTTCGCGGCCACCGTAGTTTCTCCTACACGGAGGGGTAGTCGATTGGGTGCAATCTGCAAGCTCACCGCTAGATGCCGCTAAATCTCACATGCTGCGCCATTAAGTCTATATTATGATCATGCACTTATTATTATTATTTTTTCTTCTTCTTCATTGTTTTCTGCTTTTATTCTTCTTTGCTGTTATGTAATGTATTTTATGCCTTATGCAAAACACTTGTCTTTTGAGTATGAAATGTGCCGGGCAATTACAAATACACTTGCCTTGCCGGAATATAGGAGACAGATGAAGAATAGACGTAATAGGATAGATAAGGAGAGAGGTTAGTCCACAAAAAGAAAAGGGATCCATTCCCCACAAGGCTCTCTATCCGCACCCTTTCCGAATTCTTTTCCTAAATACAAACCTGCAAATAAATCGAATTGCACAACCCCGTTTTGCCCTGTTGCCAAAGCACATCCCCCAAACATCCTATGATACATTCATCATTTCTCCCTTTGTCTTTGAACCGACCACTGATGATGAAATCGAAATGAAATATTCCACTTTGTAGATGCAGTCGTTACATGCTTCGATTGATCACGCCTTGCACTGCACTTCATTATACCGTTTGCATCCATTGAAACCAATTACTCAACATGTACTCATTAGAGAAGACATTTAAACCTTTTGTTGTAGAATATCGATGCATTTATTGCAGCATTTTAATTAAAGACGAATGTCAGAAGTTCAGCACACGTTACGTGGCGGCTATAACTCACGCAGACCACCAGGTGTCGCTGTGGGCTCTTTCTTTCAGCACAAACCGGAAGACAGCCCCAAAGGTTCACGCGCCGTCCGCTCACGACTGTAGACAATGTTTATTCGTTTTTAAAAATCGATATAACTTGAGGACATTGAGAAATGCGGCTTAATTTTACAGAACATGAGGTTAGACACTCCTTGGACACGACGTGAGACCGCTAGGTTTGCGTGACGCAGTTCGACGTAGGTGAAAGGGATTGTGGGAAATGTAGTTAGAATGGCGTCCATCTGTTCCATTTTCAAAATATAAGGGATACGTGTGTAAATTATACGATGCCTAAACCATTACAAATGTGTATCTGTTATTACAACACACTATGGGTTGGCTATATGGAATCCATCTTAATTAAATTAAATGTTTAAAAAAAAAATCTTAATTTGGAATCAGAATTTTTGGAGTCCAAAGGCTACGTGAAAGTTTTGTCTGAAAATTACTTGCTGTGAAAAAAAAAAACACCACCACAAACCATCAAAATTTAGCATTTTATTTCTATAAAGAAAAGCATCAGCATTGAACATCCTTAGACATTTTGTTTTTAAATCCCACAATGAGTTTTTTATTTTCTTCATCCATCAGCAGATTGTGACATAACATTTCATTTTTTTTTTTTTACATTTTTATTCAGTGGTATTCAAAAGATGTTTCAAAAAATAACTGATTTGATTGGGATTATGGCGAAAACCTTTTTTTTTTTTTTCTTTATTTCTTCCTTTTTTGCAGTTGGAGATGTTAAAATAGGATTTCAAAAAATTGTAGTCATTGTGGGTGCAGATGCGAGGGTGGGAGGATTCGGTCATTCTGAATCTCCGGTGTAGGTCGTAGCAGCTAGTTCGAGGATGCTGACGGTCCCGATGCCTGCCACTCACTTCAAAGTGCCCTGTGTCAAAGAGAAATAAATATTATGACCAAATGAAAAGTGCAGTACAATGTAGGTATTCCATGTCCAAAAATAGAATTGTCAACAATTGCACTCACATGTGAGCAAAGTTATGCGAAGGGGTTTCCAAAGGGGTCTCCAAAGGCATCTGAAGAGCCCGAAGACTGAACGATGGGGGCGCTTTGCTGTAAAACGGAGAAGAAAGCCAAGAAGAACAAATAGACGTTAGCACAACAGATGGTTACCGACTACAGGATGTTCAAAGCATCGCCACAAGAAGTCCTTGATATTGTGTAACGTATTACCGCCTATACCATAGCTATGGGTGGTGGTCCAAAGAGACTGGTGTCTGCAGCCCCAAAGGCATCATCGAAAATGTTCAGGCTTGGCCCCTGTCCCGGGGCCGGGGCCGGGGCTGCCACCTGTCCGGAGGAGAAGGCAGTGTCCAGAAGGCCAGGGTTGGAGCTTGGAACTGGTTTAGGAGCCTCTAAATATGCATATGATATGGGTTATATTCAGTGACATTGGTTATGATCTTGCACAGTGACAACGTAAAAGATGCGTTACAAAAACATCATTGCAACATCTATGTCTTGTTTTTACCATTGGCACCGACTGACATTTGGTTGATGTCAAAGTCATCATGATCGGCAGCATCTTGGGGAAGGCCCACTTTACTGGAGAAGTACTGATCGAACGCCTCCCCTCCGTTGGCGCTGGCCACCTGCTCCCCTTTCCTCGCCGGGATGGCGGGGGGCTTGGCGATCTGGAAGTCCTTAAACATATCTTTTCCAGTTCTTTTCTCCTTCTCGCCGAGCGGGTCCAGGGCTGTGAAAGCGCTGTTCTCCACCCTGGGCTGGTCTTCTTTGACGGGCGGTCTGGGAGGCGGCCGCGGAGGACCCTGCTGGTCACCCATTCTTGGGAAGGCCTGGAACGGATTGGTCGTTGGCGGCTGGCCCCAACCGGGAGCTCCGACGGGACAAGCCTGAGGAGGCTGACCCCAGGTGGTCGGTGAGACGGGCGGGGCGCCAAACTGAGCCGGTACCTGTTGGCCCCAAGCCGCGGGTGGTACGGGTAGAGTGCCAAATGCGGACGGCTGGGGGAAGTTGGGCTGAGGGCTGGTTAGCGGCATCTGAGGGACACCCCCGGGAATAGAGAACATGGAGTATACTGGTGCGGGGGCCCCCCAGATTCCTGTGCCAGGGACAGGGCTGGTCGCTGGAGGACCTAGCTGAAGATTCCCTGGAGGAAAGGAAAAGGAAAATGAATTTATGGCAATGAACCCCAAAGACCGGTACAAAGACTTTTGTACCGTTTGTTCTAAAGAACAATATGGCGGTAATAAATAACCTTCTTCAAAGTGAGGATGAACCATCTTACCCAGAGCGGCTATCGAGGAGACATTGTTGGGAGGTGCAGGTGAACTGGTAAAAAGGTCGGCTGAACCGGACGATCCCGCAGTCTGGCTCGGAGCGGCAAACATTTCTGCTCCAAACATGTCACTGGATACGGCCTGTTGAAGAAAAATGAGACCCAAGGCTGTCAACTACATGAAAAGGAAGAAATATGATTGATTTTCCACATTGCGCATGCACAACATTTGCAGGCAACACCACACAGAGCAAATCCAATTTAAGCCAATAAGATTTGTGCCTAGAGGTACTAAAAGCTTTCCGTGGAATTAAGATATAAACATCCCAACTTACCACCTCTTTATCACTGAAGTGTTATCACTAAAGTTAGAGTAGCTTATGAGCAGAGATGACAAGGGGATAGAGTTCATTGTTAAGCACGGCAGTCAAACATTCCATACTTGTTAAAGAAACATGCAACCACAGTGCATGCAATTAGAATGCCATTCATGTATGATAGAGATAGGCCATGATCGGAACAAATTGCATAACACGCCTTCAGAAATACTCCCAATGCCTATGATCTCATTCCAACCCAGTGCAGCCCCCTGGTACACACATCCTCAGAAACCACATCCCAGCGCCCAGAAAGGAGAAGGAGATGTTAGAACACCGTGACTAAAAAAAAAACAAAGAGAAAATCATTCCTATCCTCTGGACATGCAACAATACCGCATCCGGCTCTGAAGTTTCACCTTGGCGCATCTCCGGCCTCGTCCAGCCTTCGCATTCTGCGGAGGCGGGCTAAGGACAACAGAGTCCTTGCAACGCGTCGCGAGGGGCTGCGGCTCATATTTCGTACCGTTAGAACGGGGGACGTCGAGGAAAGGGTTTTGGACCGGCGCTTTTTGTCCCGAATCCCCTCCGCCGTCGTATTCCCAACTCTCCGCCAATGGCATCGCGCCCCCTAGTGGCCACAGGCCTTTACTGAGCGCTTGGATCACGGCGTCGCTGGACAACCCGGCCATCTGCCGACTTACGTGGCCAGAGTCTCCGTTCAGGCCACAGTTCGAGATTGTCTCGCCAACCATAGGGACAGTGCAGTCTCGGCTGCAGTTTGTGCTACAGAGGGAGATGTGTGGATTGCGGGGGTCCGTGGGTGATTTCGAAAGGGGGTCATCTCTGAAAGGGTCACTGTCTGGCGCTGGGAAGAAGCCAAATGACGAGGAAAAGGGATTCTCTGTGTGCGAGGATGCCCAAGGGTTAGGGGCACAGGAAGTGACAAAAGGGTTTCCCTTGATACAATTCTGATTGCTGTCAACTTCAGCGGACAAGTCCAGCAAGAGAATATCATTAGGTTCCTGGTTACCACAAGAAGGAAACGGGAGTGGAGGGGGAAAAGAGAAGAAAGATTTATAAATCAGTAAAATGAATGTGTTAACAAAATGCACAATTAATCACATGTAGTGAAAAGATATGACAATGGCAGCAGTTAATTCACATGGTTTCGATCAATAAATAGGGATATGAAACTCAATTCTTATAAAGGTTTTGGAATAAATAGAGAGAAATAAAAGCAGATAAGCTTTTAACTTCAGCAAACATCAATAATAGAAGATTCTTTATAGATTTGAGTTTGAGATCTTAGAACATGTTAATTGATTCGAGTGGTTGTATGTGATGGAGCCATGGTTTCCCAGAAAGACACAAATGATCAACAAGTTCTGAAAATGGGGTTTCAGAAAGCCAGAAAAACCTTAACGGCCATCGATATACCTTCCATCACAGGATCCTGACAATCACATAAATATCAGTGACAACAAACATAGTTGATGAGAACAAAAGTTTAGGGATTGTACAATATATGGTTAAATGCAAGCCGATCCAACACTAAATATCACTGGTATTATTGATAAGGATAATAACATTTTACCAAGACATTTACCGTCGGAGATTGAATGTCAGGAGGAGTCGACATGTCACCGAAAAGGTCCAGCTGATCCACAGGCTGAAAGTTAGAGAGATTATCGCGGTGCGTTCATGTAACTTGGCAATAATTGGAATTTTCCACTTTCATATCAATGCGACGCGTGCACTCAAGAACTCTTACCTTTGCGGTTTTGGTTTCACTGCCGATGCTTAGTAGAGCATCCCCTCCGTTCTGAAAATCACATACAAAACAGGTTAAAAAAAAAAAACCTCAAAAATAAGTGAAATTAAATTAACCTTGATGCAATTGCTTACCTCGACTGCTGCGCTGCCATTTTCACCCTGTGGACGATAGCCATTACTGAATAGCCGTTCTTTCATACTGAGGTCATTAAGTGTTGAGAAACATTATTTTCACTATTTAGATTTAGATTTTTGTTACGATAAATATAGCAATGATACATTTTCCCTGCTTTTTTTTTTTTACCTTATGTGTGGCATCAGCCTCTTTCTTTCTCATATTGAAGATGACTTGGAATAGATCCTTCAGATCAATGACCAGGGGCTCTGCCTGTATGGTGACACCAAGTAGCAATAATCAATAGCAAACCCATGATGATTTTTTAATTTATGTATTTTACAGGAAATGTATGTGTGCGTTGCAGTACCTGTTGAGCGGTCTTTATTGCAAAGAACTGGTGCTGCCCTTCGGCTCCGCATACGTAACCAAACGCCCGGTTGTCGGTCACATCTCTGGCGATGAAGGAGATCTTGTTCACCACGTGCTCGTGTTCAATCACCTAGAGGAAATAAATTATACAGACATACAGATAATAAGATAAATATACCCAACAATAAACCAGAAAAATATTATAAATATATATGATATATATGATTATGGATAAATGGAAGAAAACAGTAAACTAGAAGATAGGAAGCAGTTCAATGTACAATAACCTTACAATTAACAGAATAACATGATATATATGATTATGGATCAATGGAAGGACGACTGAACTCACTCCCGACTTCTCGTCGATGATCTTGATGCCCGACATGGAGATGTTGACCCAGACCCGCTGCTTGTGTTTGCCTTGGGACCGAGCGGCTGCGGCCATGCCCTGGATGCGAAGATGAGTGAAAGCTTAAGCCGGCTTTACACCAAATCCGACAAACGACAACAACAAAGCGACGTCCATTCATTCCTAGGGAGAGTCAGATTCCGCAAGCGAAAAGCTAATAGCTGAAGCTAATTTTTCCAACTCACAAGTTTCGGTCCGACACTACGACTGGAAGTTACATCACTTTCTTTTAATTGGAACTGGGCTTAAAGGGGCCCCATTATTCTAATTTCACTCTTCATATTTTATTTTGGGATTCCACTAGAGTAGCTTTGCATGATTCCCAGTTCAAAAAACCCATTATTTATCTTATAATTTACATAGCCCCTCATTCATCCTGTGCTGCAACAAGCTGCTTTAGTCTCTTTAAGCCACCCCCCCCCCC
>OMKR01062302.1:0-17687 GCA_900302355.1 Cyttopsis rosea
GAAGCAGGCCTGGCCATACCACCTCCCAGAGCGTGGCAGCACGGAGGACCCCGGGATGCAGGCCTCTCCCTCCCTACCTACGAAACCCCCGACAAGCTTGGCACACCTATTTTTGGGCAGTTTCTCCCATTCTTCTTTGCAGATCCTCTCAAGCTCCATCAGGTTGGATGGGGAGCGTCGGTGCACAGCTATTTTCAGGTCTTTCCAGAGATGTTCAATCGGGTTCAAGTCTGGACTCTGAATGTCCTTGATTGGCCCAGCCAAAGACTTGTCCCGAAGCCACTCCTTTGTTATCTTGGCTGTGTGCTTTGGGTCGTTGTCCTCTTGGAAGGTGAACCTTCACCCCAGTCTGAGGTCCAGAGCGCTCTGGAGCAGGTTTTAATCAAGGATCTCTCTGTACATTGCTGCATTCATCTTTCCCTCAACCCTGACTAGTCTCCCAGTTCCTGCCGCTGAAAAACATCCCCACAGCATGATGCTGCCACCAACATGCTTCACTGTGGAGATGGTATTGGCCAGGTGATGAGCGGTGCCCGATTTCCTCCAGACATGATGCTTGGCATTCAGGCCAAAGAGTTCAATCTTGGTTTCATCAGACCAGAGAATTTTGTTTCTCATGGTCTGAGGTGCCTTTTGGCAAAATCCAAGCGGGCTGTCTTGTGCCTTTTACTGTGGAGTGAAAAAAGGCCTGATTGGTGGAGTGCTGCAGAGATGGTTGTCCTTCTGGAAGGTTCTCCCATCTCTACAGAGGAACGCTGGAGCTCTGTCAGAGTGACCATCGGGTTCTTGGTCACCACCCTGACCAAGGCCCTTCTCCCCCGATTGCTCAGTTTGGCCGGGCGGCCAGCTCTAAGAAGAGTCCTGGTGGTTCCGAACTTCTTCCATTTACGAATGATGGAGACCACTGCACTCGTTGGGACCTTCAATGCTGCAGAAATTTTTCTGTGCCCTTCCCCAGATCTGTGCCTCGACACAATCCTGTCTCAAAGATCTACAGACAATTCCTTTGACTTCATGGCTTGGTTTGTGCTCTGACATGCACTGTCAACTGTGGGACCTTATATAGATAGGTGTGTGCCTTTCCAAATTAAGTCCAATCAATTGAAATTACCACAGGTGGACTCAATCAAGTTGTAGTAACATCTCAAGGATGATCACTGGAAACAGGATGCACCTGAGCTCAATTTTGAGTGTCATAGCAAACAATGTGAATACTTATGTACATGTGATATATATATATATATATATATATATATATATATATATAAAACCTTTTTTGTTGTTTTTTTTTTTAATAAATTTGCAAAAATTTCTAAAAACCCTTTTTTCACTTTTTCATTATGGGGTATTGTGTGTAGAATTTTGGAACATAAAATGAATTTAATCCATTTTGGAAAAAGGCTGTAACATAACAAAATGTGGAAAAAGTGAAGCGATATGAATACTTTCTGGATGCACTATATATGTCAAATGAGACAAGACGATTCTCGCACTTTGTTCACTCCTTAACCTGAGCATCCGAGAACGGTCCTTGCTCACTGAATAGCCGCATACGTCTTCACATGGCGAGGACAGAAGACACGTATTGGATGATATGTCTGTGCACGCGATGTCATTGAGCCTCCGCGCAACGCGTTTTGGCCCCATTCAGTACGGTTACTACACCGGGGCTGAAAACCCAGGAATAGGAACAGTTCACAACCGTTCCATGCCAAACCATGTGTAGTGGAACTGCAACTGTAACCATTACCAACTACGCTGAGAACCGGTCGGCCTGACCGTGGAAAAGGGGCTTTAAGGGGCTAGAAAAAGCCTTGTTTTGTAGGTCAGTGCTGGTAGAGCAGCTCAGTTAGCACCAGAGACGTAAGGGCTTCATTAAGTCAGCCATATGCTTCAACCCCTTCTGCCTGTGGCAGAGGCTGGAAATGAATGTAGCTTGATAGATATTCACCAAATATACCTTCATCTGCCTGCCTTACCTCCAGTACATGTCCATAGAAATATTGATTACTTAAATAGACATTTTATCTTCACTTGCCTCCTTCAATTGGGAGGACAAGGCACATTATGAGCTACAGGACAAGGGACATCAGGAGGGTGATCACTAAACTACACACACTAACACTAAACTACACACTCCACCTTTGATCACTAAACCTGCCAGCAAAAAATTGTTCCCTTCCTGGTCGGACCTGGTCTTTGATTCTGGTAAATACTGGATCGTAGAGCCTCCAACGGCAGGCATACCGTATTCAAATAAAGGTCCTCAGTGTCCAGAAAGACTGACACCTTACTGCCAAACAGCAAGTCTTCAAGAATGTGGGGCCCAAATATCCCACTGGGTTTGAGCGCCGCTGGGTCACATATTTAACCCTTATATGACGGAGACACTCAACTAACATATCAGCATTAATCAGCCCTAATACTGAGAAAATGGTGGTATGGGACACTTTGTAGCCCCGAGATGGTATTGTTAAGACATTGGGCTTTTATGTGACTGTCAATATTAATCTGTCAGGAACCTGTCGTGCATTGTTAACCATATAATGATTTTTCAGCGGGGTTGTGCATTTACAGTATATGTAGGACAATGAGCTTTTATATGGGATGTCAGCTGTAGTTTGTGTTTTATTGACACGTGGCCACTTAAAACTCACTAGGAAAGGTGGCTGGTGACATTGACATGTATTGTCAAGAGACTAAAGTTACAACAATGAAAAATAAAACGCTCTTTGAGGGACAAAATTAAATTAGCCATAATGAAGGCTTGATAGATGAAAAGCACACTGCGTGACCTCTGGAAGGGTTTGGAAGGATATTGGGCTTTTATGTAATCTGCCACTGCTGGTTCATCTCGGGACACAGGGCTACTAGAAACTGCAATTGACACTGACATCCATTGTATGTGCCCAGCAAGAGCAAAAGGACTCTGGACATGTTGAGATTTCTGAGAATAGACGGGCAAAATATGGGCTGTGAATGGTGTTGTGCAAGAATCATGTGGGCACATTAAGAGCAAGGTCACCGTTTTAACAAGATAACCTATCTTACCTGTTAGCACAAGGTCTAAATTACCGGACTCACCTCAATACCGAAATAACACTGGCTGCAATAAGTACTGAAATACTTTACCTGAAATGGGTAAAGTGCTGGTTAAGTTTTCCTAGGGGTAAAAATATAAGTTTTCCCTATGCTTACACACATACAAAAGTGTACACATGCATGTACACATACACTCACCTGAGCTGTGACTGCAGCTTGCCGGCCTTGGTGATAAAGTCCTCCCATATAGGATAGCTGCTCTGTGGGGAAAAAGCAGATGGAGAAACAGTTGACAAGTTGCCATCATTGGAGCAGAAATCACCATACCCAGAGTTATGCAAGAGTTCCTGACAGAAAGCAGTGAAAACCATTCCATGCTGTCACACCTCACTTCCAGAAAAATTAACTTTTTCCAAATAGGCCATTGGGCAAAACAAAACCAAATAAATTACTGCTTTAATGAGTGTGCATCCCATGGGTGTGCTAAATTTACTATATTTTGGTTCTGGGCTGGATAGTGGAGATCCTTTTATATTACAGAAAGCCAATTGGCCTAAATGCAGTGTTAAGGGCCTGGACCTTGGGAGAACAGCACAGCGGTACCAGCACAGAGAAGCTACGTGATAGACCCTAGAACTGTTCTCACTGATGTGCTACTAGTGTCAGTGGCTTCAGGAATTTCATGTCATGCTGTGGAACAGAACACAAAACCTGATGTCTGCCTGTCTGCCTGTCTCTGTCTGTCTCTGTCTGTCTCTGTCTGTCTCTGTCTGTCTCTCTCTGTCTCTCTCTGTCTCTCTCTCTCTCTGGAAAAGACAGATAGAGAATCAGATGAAATAAGACAGAAAAACAAGACTTTGTGAAGAGATGTGTGATTCCAGCAGACCTAATGTCCAGTCATTTGACCTCGCCATGTCAAAGTCTACAGAACCACAGGGCCATTTTCTATTCCGCAAACTACATTCCCAGAATTGTACAATTAGCTGATTTCTCAGCTGTGAATTTCTCGAGAATGCCCTATTTTGTTTTAAGCAGAGCCTTCTCGATACAAAAACCCCCCCTAGAATTAGCTCAACTGGCAGTAGATCTAACACAATAACATCAAAGTGAGAGGCCCGAGAAGAATAATGGTTTTTAGCCAGAGATTATACAGCAGGGTGTCTGCAGGCATCAGGTCAATTTAATACTTTAAGACACATTTTAAATTTTTTGGTGTGCAGAAAACACTGGTTTAGAACATCAGAAATGTTGGCTGTTCAGAATAACTTCACTAATTTTGACAAAACGAAACAGATGGACAAATCACACAAAATGTATAATATTGTAACACTGTAATAAGTTACTTATTAGCCGTGCCCATAGTATTGTTTACATGTTATTCATCATGTACAGATATATCCAACTATATTCATATGTATACCCAGACAATACTTGCATCTTTGCTGCCATTTATCCCCTGCAATAACCTTTTAATATATTATCTGGTGCATAGAGAATGTTTTGCATATTCTTATATGCATATATTATAATTAATTGAGATTCAGATTAAGTTTGTGTTGAAATTAAGACATCATAAATTCAAAGTTAAGACTATTTAATGACTTAGCATTTGTAAAGATGACTTTAAGACTTTTAAGGACCTGCAGACACCCTGATCCAGTGAAGCCCAGAGTAACCATTCCACAGAACATTAGGGTGTACACACAACATTCAACTACTTGTGGTAGAGCGGAGCAAAAACATAGCCGGTTTACACCACGAAAGTTAAGTTAAAGTCAAAGGTAAAAATCAAGTCGGGCTTACTTTCATGTCTCCGATCACAGTTTGGAAGAGTCCACCGAGAACCCCGCATTCCTTCTCTATCACAGTCTCCATATTCGGGAGCAGCTCCAACGATCGCGCTCCCAGGGGCCAGTCCAGTCCCTCAGCTCCCAACAAACAGAAAGGTTTAAATAATTAAAAAATAAAAATGGGAGTTGTTGGAAATAATTGCCTCTAAAATGGCCTCGGTAGGACGCAAAAAAAAAGGTGAAAAAAAAAGAACAGTACAAAAACGAATCGTTGCTCGTTTCAAGTGGCGGACGCCGTTTGGCGTTTTAAATCGCCCTTTCTTCCCGCTGCCTCTTCGTCAAAAACACCCATGACTCCACAGTCGGTGGCATTTCGTCTTTCTTTCTGGCTCGGGGGGTGGAACGATAAAATATCCGCAATGTTATTTTCCGCAGTGTCCTGCAGCTTGGAGGTGGATTCCAACAAGTTGTGTCGAGACGAGAGGAGGAGAAAGGCAGAGGTGAGGTGGAGCGCGGGACCGAGCACATGAGTGACGCGCGTTCACGAGGTGTATGGTGACGTTCATTTCAGATCGTCACAAACAATTCAAACAATCAAATGATATTCATGTAGTAGGCTACTGTTTTGTGCTGTTAATGTACGACATGCATTTAACGATTTTTTTTTCACTTTGACAAATTCACGATTTCATTTGTACGTATTTATTTTCTACTTTGGCAAATTAAAGGTGCAGTGTGCAGAATTTGTGGCATTTTGCGGAACAGATATTTTAATGGAATGAAATATAATATTCATAAGTATGTTTTAACCAGTGTATAAGCCCATAAAAAAGAATCGTTGTGTTTTTGTTAGCTTAGAATTAGCCGTTTATATCTCCATGTGGGCTGGAGCCCCTTCCACTGACACCACCACGTTGCACCGCCATGTTGCTACAGTAGCCCAGAACGGACAAACCAAACACTGGCTCTAGAGAGGACTTCCGTGTTTTTCGTTAGTTTCGCGGCCACCGTAGATTCTCCTCTACGGACGCCGCCATTTTGCGTCACGACGGACACGGAGGGGAATTCAGTTGGTTGCAATTCGCAACCTCACCTGCTAGTGGCCGCTAAATTCTACACACTGCATCTTTAACCATTTCAATCGTTATTTTTTCTTTTTTCCTTTGACAAATTAACGATTTTAATGGTGATATTTTATTTATTTTCATTATTTTTTAACGTTGACAAATGAATGACTTCAACCATTGTTTTAAAAATTATTCTACACCATTTATTTTTTATTTTTTTTATTTCATACAAATCCTCATTTTTAAGTCTGTTAAAAACTATGCAAGTAGATTTTGGCCGAAGAGCTAAGTCAACAAATGAGGCTTTGAGCCTTCATGGCGAACTAGCGGAATCTAGTGGATAAATGGCGTAAGTACAACACGGCAAAGTAAATAAATGGGGCCGAAAGAAGTGGGTGGCATCCTTTTCTGATGTGGTAAACTTTCACAATCCCTGGAAATGTGATTAAATCAAACTTGAAATTTGTTCAAAATGTTGAATACATTATATAAAATATAACTTTATACAAATCTTTATATAAACAATGAAATATTATAGAAATCACAATAGTTAAATAAAAAGAAAACAGTGACAATGACCTCAGACACTTATTTTAGTTCAAAATATTTATTTGTCTAGATCCACAGTGCATTATAAAGGCATCCGACAGTGGGTACCGTAAGCCTAATCAACACGTTTTACAAACATTTTGAAAACAGAAAAACGATATAAAAGCTTAATACAACTGATAGTAACATTGATACGAGTGCTTTCACAGTTGTTTTTTTAGATATTAAAATACTTACTTCAGAATACAGATTTAAATTAATAAGTCTACAAGGATCAGTCAGTACATATAAATATTTCAAACAAAAAAAATAAAGCCAGGTATCTAAATGGGCTACCTGCAGCCTTTTGATATAACATTCAAATTATAACATTTTCTGATTATGATCCAAAATTGGGATCAAATAATTTGTTTGTTTAGATTTTTGTCCAAAACAGGTATAAGGGGCATGTGATAATCACATAAGAAACTGTAATAAACAAAGTAGGTTAATGAAATTATTTGCAATGAATCCTAAACCATTATTACTTACTCCTACCTTAGTCATGGCATTAAAAAATATCATTACTTTAGGGTAAAAACAAATACTGAAATAAATAATAGATGCTTAATAATTGGTTTTTATATACAGAGCGAATGTCCTTAGAATGGGGATAAAACATACTCACTAATGAGAATTTTAAACATCAAATATCAGCACATAGAAGTACACACAGGCCACCGACCACACGGACGGACCACACACCATATGTAGAATTCTAGGGTGAGTCAAAAACAAGAACTCTTTAGCACCAGAACTGGAAGGGGTGGGAGGTGGGAATAATCGTGTTTTCATGCTTTTTTCACTTTTTCCAAGTGGCATTGTTACATTGAAGGAGTTGATGATCTACTGGTAAATATTTGGACGTAATAGAAATGGGAACTATTGTCTGTGGAAGGAAATCTGTAAAAGGGGCCAACCATTTATGAATATTAATCCAAATGAGGGTGAAAATAACTTGGGAGTAATTAAATAATATGAATGACTGTGATATCTGGCCAAATTGTGTCAATTTTGTGTCAAATGCGTCACTGCCTCAAAATCCTAACCCGTCCAAGTACAAGGCCACGGGTCCCCAAATCCAGATGTGTATTATTATTATTATTTTGCTGGAGATGTCAAGAAATGTTACAAAGACAAAATAATCAATAATTACCAATAACATAAGACTAAAATCACATGCTGCAAATACCGCTTTTCCACCAAAATTACCGCATGTGGGTTTTTTAAATGCGGGTAAACCCTGCTGTCGCGTTTGACATCACGAACTTGACAGAAAAGGGGCGTGGCTTGTCTGTCCGGGTGTCATGTCTCAGACACGTCTCCAGTGTGATTGGGGGGATTTTTTTTCTTTTTTGTTATTATTAACATATATTATTTATATTCTTTAATATGCACTTGGAGGAGTCTCCAGGCGCACGGAATGCCCGCAGTGCGGGCAGTGGCCAGAGAGGCAGAGTGTAGTCTGTCCGTCCGACCCCGACCTATTATAAATCCTGAAATAAATAAACGAGGCAATAAATATAAATATATAAATGAGTAAAAATACGCCCGATCCCACCCCGGGTGAAAAATCCCGCGCACGTCCCACGGCGAGTGGGATCTTTCATTGCTATTCATGGGATCTTTCATCACTTTAATTGCGCAGCAGGGTTTCGCAGTCTCGCTCCCACTCGTCTCCCATTTGGATTTTTATTTTTTATTTTATACATAATTACTAAATTATAATTTTTATTATTATATATTTTTTATATTCTTTAATAACACTTGGAGGAGTATCCAGGCCCATGCACAGGGAATGACTACCTGTCTACCTCATCGCAGAGCGCTGCCCACAGTGGGCACACCGGGCACGAGAGCTGAATGAATGAGCTGTGTCTGTCCATCCGACCTCGTCTGGCACATGGAGCTGTGCATTCAGAGCTGTAAGGAGCTGTACATTACATTGTATATTATATTGTACATTACATTGTACATTACATCCGGAACTTCAACCCGCTTCGGAAAGGGGCATAAATAGTGTGTTGACCAGAGTGTAGTGTTTCCACCTTGCCAATCTAGCTGGAGCTGATAAAAACCTGTGGCTACTGCAGAGTCATTTGACCCGGGTATGAATGCCGAGTGTACCCTTTCCCACTGCAGCCAAAAGCAGGATGTTACGGGTGTTAGTGGGTTTTTTGTGCAGTGGAAAAGGGGTATTTGACTTCATTTCAGAATTCAAGCTAAAGATAATATAGTTTAGGACCAACCATTTCCTATTCTCAAGCTTGCTTCACACCGAATACGACAAACGACAAACGACAACAACAAACCAATCAAACAAGTTTTTATTGGAACTGGGCTTAAAACTAAGTAATAAGTCACATATATAAAATAATAACATTATTAACGTTATTCGCTATCAATAGATCTCTTTATATAAGAAAACTGCATGTTTTTTTTGTTCGCACTTTGCACAAACACTATATAGAGGGAGTTTTAAACTCTCATTCATGGAACATGGTAAATGTCCAGCTGACCAAACTACTCAGTGTTTTACTGGAAAAAAACAAGCTCTCCCATTTTCCCATACATATTTTGTGATGTGAAACACAGACGCAGTTCATTCGACGGCCACTAGGGGAGGATCCAACTGTCGGTGCGAAGCAAGCTTTATTCTCATATTTGTAGGACCATGGATTATGTGGACAGTATAATAATAGATGTGAAACAAGTTGTGGAATATTGTATGATATGAAATATTTCAGTCATAGCAATGCTGGCGTGTGGACTGCATCACATCCTCCACCTCCTGAAGCCCATGATCATGCTGCAGCCATAGCACAGTGTCACCACAAAGCAAAATATCTGGAAAACAATTGGAAAAATGGAGTAAATGGAGATAAAAATGGAGAGTAGAAACAGTTGAGCAGATCAACAATATTTTTCCGCTTATATCCCATTGTAATATTGTTTTGCATGAACTAGAGCAGCACAGACCATATTTCCAAGGATCTCTACACAAGTTAGAACAACACAAAACATCCTTTCAAAAACAAATAGCTCTCAGAACAGTAAAAAATATGTATGATGATCCATTAAGTAATCACTGCAGCTTCTGAAAAATGACTATAGTTGAGTCGGGTCTCCCGTATGCAACAAAGTTTACCAATAGTTCAGTTGTACTACAGCTATTTCCACTTTATGTACAATATATAGGACATCATAAATTACTGGCAAGTTTTCAGAAATGACTTTTATCTTGTTTTTCAGAGGACTTATTTTGCCCCATTGTATTGCATTGAAGCTTACCAAAAAGCTAATAACGCAATAACTCTCTGAATTGTGCTATAACTTTAGTTCATGTTTTTTATTGGTTGCAAAATTTGAATTTATCCCTTGAGCCGCTGATTCACTGATGGTTTCCATCCTAGAACCTCTCCTTAGAAAGACTTTAGTTTACAGTAACCATGCTAACATGCACTAGCATACACTGTGCATTATCACACAGTGTATTGTCAATACACATTAAGAGAAGTGGGTATACTGTGTATTCTCTCAAATACTGTGTCCTGAAATGCATTATGAACATTCTGCGAAACCCTGAGAGAAAAGGTGGGTTTGGGACTAGCTCTGGACCACGGTCTCATCTTCATTTCCTATTCTTTTGTAAACTTTTGATTTACTTTTGAGTAAAGTTTGACTTAGACTTAGACATTTGAACAGATATCAAACTCTCCATTACATTTTTCAAGTGAAACAGACAAGCCATTTGAATAACAGTAATACGTTGACTTACATACCCAACTCCTTTTTAACTTTTGGTTTGTCTTTTGTTTGAAAAACATTGAACTTCTTGCCGTTTTTGCTTTACTCTGCTAGCCTGGCATCGCTAGACCAATTCGCTAATGCATATTGGTCTGGAATCTCTCTGTTCATTTTCCATTTGGATAGACCTACAACCAATCAGAGCAACGACATGTGGGACGTAGCGATGAGTGAGGCAAAATGGCGACTGTGATTGGCCCTACCATGAAATGGTCAGGTGGAAATCGGTTTGAATGGGAGGTTGGCCAGACCAATGTTGTCTGGTTCCCAGGCTATTACTCTGCAGTATATGAAGACCTATAAAAACTTCTCACTAGATGTCAGTGTTTGGACACAATTGAAGATGCTGAGCTCGATTTCACAATTGGTTGCATGGATCTTAGCCTCTGATCTGCATTGAATCTCTATACATGATTGTACTACTAGTGATCTATTATGACGTATTATCAAAAAATATGTGTAATTTCTCTGCCAGAAAGGGGAAACTTTATGGTGGATGAAATGATCGGCAGGGGGAGGTGCTGTGGAGGAGGGGAAACATCTGGTTTGATTTAAACCTGAGATGTTGTAATACCCCAATGCATGGTATCCCATTCAGATCCACGGTTTCTGTCTCATGGAAGAAAGAAAACAGCACTCAGTACAGAGCACAGCACGGCACTCACCGTGGCCGCCACATTAATCCTGTACTCCCTCTCATCCAGGATGGTGAATATGTTGGCCCTGGGGTAGGTGATGCACATCACGGCCACGGTGCTGTTGGGGCTCAGCTTGATGTGAGCGCCGCCGTTAGCTGCTGTGGTTGCTGCCTCCAGGACGAAGGCGGCGAAGTAGAAGAGTAGGGCCATGAAATGATATACTGCATCCTGAGAGAAAGGATTGGAAATTAGTTGGAAAAAAGAGTTCTTTGACATTCAAGATGGCCAACCTGAAGACCTGTTTTAAGCGTTTCACCCCCTTTTCGACTAATCCTTTCAAATTAATGATCTGGTAAAAAGCTTTGTGAAGTTGTTATTCAAGCTGATATTCAAGCTGATATTCAAGCTGATATTCAAGCGAATGCTAGACGTACAGTAACTGGCAGATCTTTATTGAGAGAATCAGAGAGAAAACCAGAGAGGGAAAGAAAAGAAGAAAAAAAAGGTAGGGCCTGAGAGAGAGAGAGAGAGAGAGAGAGCGAGAAAGAGAGAGGGAGAGATGTTGGGCCTACAGGCAGGCCTTTGTTGGGTTTCTGGTGTGAGCTCATCATCCATGAAAGTCATTGTTTTGGTGGAAAACAAACAACAGCCCATGCTCGGCTACGCTGATCTGTCTGAGGGCGCTGGCTCAAAAGTTTAAAAAAAAACCAAGAAAACACAGAACAAAACGGGTGTGCCAAATGCGTGCATTTTATGACTTTATATTTGATTCTGACAATTATGCGTACTCTCCATGTTTCCAGGTTACTTGGATATTCCACTGCAGCTCTATTTTATCGAGTGAGTTTGTTTCAAGTGGAAATCCACAAGTTCTTTTGTGTTGGATGGATTAGAGTACAAGTCCCCGTATTCCATTTGAAACATCCAGGTTTACCCTTGTTCTTTACCCAAGACCGTCACATTCTTTTCTCGAAAATATGACTTCCTCTGATCAATTGATTTGTTTGTTTTGTTCTTGGTCACTTGAGGTGATATTGTTTCATCCATATCAACAGTTGACCAAAAATAGCTACGTTGGTTTATTTAATTCACCGTAACCACTGCAATTCTCTTCTCGCATATGCCCGATCTTTGCATGCTCGCCAGGCAAGGCGGTGGACCCCGCCACCAACAATGGAAGCAGCATATAGAGGACCACTGGCATAATGCAAATACATTGACTGGCTGTTTCTTATAAAGTACCATCTGAATAACGTCTCAAATTGGGTTTTTTAAACAAAATAATCTCACGGATTACCACTTTAATGTTCATAAGGAATATATATACTGTATTTGTAATTGCATATAGACTTTGCAATCAACTATATCCTGCAGTGGATTTGTTAAGAATAGAGATGAGAGTCGGCAGGGACGGGGATACTTCAATTATACTGTTTCAATAAATATGATATTAATATGCATTACGGTTTTTGTTTACCAACTCTAGACCATGGAACACACCAAGATCATTCTTCCAAAGAGCAGATTGTGAGTCCTAATTTTAAAGATAATCATTCATCATAAAACATATACAGGATACAACTTGTATGACTTGCACATAAACAAACTCAATGTAAGTATTGATACAGGAGTCAGAGTGGGGCATTCATTGTAGGGTAACAGATTCTCTTTTACCCTGGTCACCTGCCTGTTTCCAGTATACTCTGCAGTAGTGGAGAAATAATAAGGAATACATTTTAAAATAGTGTAGATAGTTGACAAGATATGAAAAATAAAGTAAACTGACTTCCCCACAAAAGGAGATCAGTTAACCACACACACTGATTAATGTCCAGTTTGAGGCCAGGGTCTAACTGTTAAAGTTCACCTATTAACACGCTCTGGCAAACACACCTACTTTCTATCACATTTTGAGGCGTTAGTAACAGTGTTGCCCCATATTGTACGAAGCTGAGAACCGTCTCATATACACGAGAGACAAAAGATCCTCAAATACCTTTCCTTGTGCTGTCAGAGAACGACCACAAGCAACCTAGACTAGTCACACCCAACCCAAGTCAACGGAACCTGAAATTAAAATATACCGAGCTAAAGGGTTTGATTTGTACAAGACAGAGCTCATAGATATACCGGTAGATATATACAATAATGTTTATGCACGCAATTGCTTGTCTATGGATTTCTAAAGCTAATTCGAGTTTCAGTATCTACAGTATTTCCATCACACTCTGAGCCGTTTAAACATTCCTACTGATAAAATTAAGAATACATGAAGGGTGGGACGACTTTCAGAATGGTTCACACTAATATTTGTCCCTGAACAAAACTGAATGACTTAGAGGCCACAAGAAAAAACGAACAAACACTTATATATGTATCGCATGTCGGTTTCATTTTCGCAGTGGAATGATGTCAAAGCCGATTGCCGAACCTGGCCAGCGAGTAATAAGAGTTTGTGTTTGGAAAAAAGAGAGACAGGATGTGAGAGCCATGTGTAAACAATTACCTCACTCGAGTAAAAGTAGTTCCTGGAGAGTGGATGTGTGTGTGTTTAGATAAAAAGCCATTGTCTCTGTGTGTTCTGTAGTAACACCTTTCTTTTATTACTCCCACAGTAAATCAGACTGTAATACAAAAGTAAAAAGCCATTTTCCTGAGCCACGTTGGAAGAAATAATATAACTACACCGAACAAAATTAGAGAGATTTGAGATTTGATTAAAAACACCTTATTTGACTAACATGATGTCAGTCAACCAATGTTAAAGAAGTGAATACATTGCTTAATAATAATCACAATAGAACACACAGTTATCAGCTCAAACAGCCAAGATAAAAAGATAATAAATAATAAATAAATACCAACATTCTTATCTGAGCATTTGGCTAAAAACAAGAGTATCCTGCACAACAGAACAAATCACATCATTGTAGCACCATTGGGTTTTAAAATAAATTAAGTTATTCATTGTTTTATAAAACTTAAAATCAACCAAACTGGCCTTTAACAAGCCAATAAAAACTAGATCACTAGATGAGGAGCAGAATCATTTTGTACTTTGTCTTTTCTTGTTTTGTAGATTTCCAGTTTAGCTTCTCCTGTTATAAATTGTATAAACTGCCACTTTGAGTTTGTTGTAACCAGCCCCATAGATAAAAGCAGTTTCTGACCAATTTTCTTTAAAACATAGAAATAACTTTTTAAGTTTTCCAAACAAGGCCTTAAGTATTCCACATTCAATGTAGCAGTGATGCACTGTTTCCAACCAGCCACAGAAAGGACAGCCGCTGGAAACAGCTGGATTGACCACTGCCACAAAAGCATTGACCGCTACAGCTCCGTGCAGGACCCTCCTCCGCTGCAGGTCACCCAGCCGTTTGTTCAGAGCTACCTTGTACAGAACTCTCCACACAGGTTTGACACTGGGTTCTGCGTCCATCTGACCTGTCTACACCTTTTCTGGTTTAATGTTCAGTTTTTTCTCATTAAAAGCCCTGACACAAAGTCTGTACACGCCCTTCACCATGTACATAAGTCTGTATTTCGTGGACTTAAAATCTAGCAGTGTGCCAGTCAGTCGATTCTAAAACCACATTAAAACCCAGTTCTGGGAAAGGATCCTCCTTGTAAGGAGCCTCCATACCACTGCAGTATTCCATAGCATCGTCGGCTCATCTTCACTGAGTTTTTTAAACCATGAATTTAAAATATTCCTGGTTATACATGTGGACTTGATTTTTAAAAGGGAAGCCACTGCTTGGGTGTTGTGTAGCCTCGGTCCTGCTACATCCACAATGTTCCTCAGTTTCGTATTTCCAGTGCAGATTATTCTCTTGTTAACTCTTGTTGTGTTCTTGTCTTGGACATCCAGCCTGGCTCCATTTACCAGTGGTTCTTCTAGCAGTCAGTGCAGTGATGAAGTAGGCCCCACTCTTTTCCATTTAAAAAGAGTCCATGCTTTAAAAAGTCCCTGATAAAAAGGCGGTAATCCCCATGGTTTAAAACAAGTAAAATCCTTTAAAAACAAAGAAGCATCCAGCCCCAAACCAACGATTCTCTTTAAAATGGTGCTTGCTGCTTCTCTCCACACGATATCATTTGTTCCCGTAAGGTATCGTTGGATGAATTTCAATCTAAAAGAGGCAACTCTGCAGGCTAAATGAACAAGGCATAAAAAGGACACTCTGCGGGACCCAATGTAACTTGTCCCAAAATAAATTGACCATGATGGCCTGCAATTTCTGCAACAGCCCAGCAGGGGGTTCAACACAGGCTAGCCTGTGCCATAATGCTGTGGCAACCAATTTATAATCAAAGCTCTGCCTCTATATGACATTTGCAGTAGTAGCCATCTCCATTTTGCCAGCTTACCTTCCATCTTCTCGATCACCCCTTCCCAATTTTTCTTAGCCGTTTCTGGCAGCTGAAATGATCCCAAAGCTTTTAACAATTTCATCCAAACAATTTATCTCTAATTGGTTTTGTACAAGAACAATAATATCATCTGCGTTTGCTGATAAAATGTGGTTTGTTTTAAAAGTTGGTCAAATCAAGCCTTCAATACAATAGCATATTTTGTTTAACATGGGCTCTAATGACAAGGCATACAACATGCCAGAGAGCGAGCAGCCCTGTCTTATCCATCTTTCTACTCTGAAAGGTCTACTGAGCCCCCCATTAATTTTCAGCACACTCTCACTCTCATACAACACCTGTATCTTCGCAATAAGACCTGGACTGAGACCAAAACTCTTCAAAACCTTCCACAGGTAGTGATGCTCAACTCTATCAAATGCTTTTTCCTGATCAAGAGAAATCAGACCAGTATCAATGCCTAAAGAACTAGAGATGTCCAAAATGTCTCGAATTAATGACACATTGTCAATGATGGACCTACCAGGCATGCAATATGTCTGGTCCTTCTGAATAACTTGGTCCATCACCTCCCTCAGCCGGATGGCGAGGGCTTTGGACAGGATCTTGTAGTCGGTACAAAGGAGAGAAACTGGATGCCAGTTCTTAATATTTTGTAGATCTCCTTTTTTACCTAAGAGTGTTAAAACAGCTCTCCTGCACCTCATTGATAAAAGCATATGATTAAAACTTTCATTAAATACTGTTAAAAAATCCTCACCTAAAATACTCCAAAACATTCTATAAAATTCCACTGGAAGTCTGTCGATGCCAGGGGCCTTGTCCCCCTCCATGCTCTGCAGGGCTGCTGTGAGCTCCTGCAGCTCCAGTGGTCTCTCCAGCTCTGTGCTGGTCTCCTGTGACACTTGAGGCAGTCCACTACAGAAGGAGTTGAACATTTTGTCATTTTCAACAGTCGGTGCTATAGAGATTGGAATAAAATTCCACTGCTCTTTCCCGTATCCTGCTGGGTTCTATAAGTTCCAGTCCATCAGCAGATTTCAGAGAGAGCATGAACCTGCTTTGGCCGTTTTTCTTTTCCAGGCCAAAGAAATATTTTGTTGCCGCATCTACTAGAGCTGCACTCTGAAACCTGGACCAGACCAACACTCCTTCTGCTCTGGTGCCTAGCTGCAAGAGCAGCTCTTTTGGATTTGAGGGTTTTACACCCTTGATTTCCTGTGGACCCTGACAGACTCTGTAGTTCCACAATTTCTGTCTCTAGATCCCTCAAAGATCTGGTAATGTCCCGTGTCACATTGAAAGTGTACTGTTGACAGAGCTGCTGCATCTCCACCTTACCACAATCCCACCACTGCCTTAAAGATGTAAAATTGGCTTTTGTATTTCTAATACCTTCCAGAAAAAAATAAAAGCCTCTCTAAAATGTACATCATCAAGTAAAGCAGTGTTAAAATGCCAGTATGCACTCTTGCATTTGATATTTGCAATAAAATCATTACAAATAACAAGGGAGTGATCAGTAAAACCAACAGGGACTATTTTGCAGGTTTTAAAAATGTTTAAATGTTGTTTAAAACAATAAAACCTGTCCAATCTGGCCAGAGAAATAAAATTATCTCTGCTATATGCCCATGTATACTGTCTTTTGTCACTGTGCATTCTTCTCCAAATATCAACTAAACTGTGTGTAGCCATCAGCTGATTTATCACACATTTAGAGGCAGCGTGATGTTCTACATGGTTCCTATCTAAACCATCATCAGATGTACAATTAAAATCCCCTCCACAAAATAAAGTCATCTGGGTTACAGTTAGATAAAATGGAGCAAAACCTGGCTCTTACAACTAAAAACCTTCCCTCCACCACCATGTCAACATCATAAGAGCTCGGTAAGAACCTCCCTCCCATTCCTTTTTCCAATCAGTCTCATTACTGGTGTCACTGTGGTTTCCTGAACAAAAGTCACATCAGCTCCTTTTCATTTAATTTGTTCATATAAAACTGCTCTTTTCTTTATATCTCTTGCTCCATTAATATTTAAAGTACAAATACTAAAATAACTCATGGGAAGAGATAAAAGATTAAAACATCTCAATTCCATCATCATTGTTCAAATCGTTTTTGCACAATTTTCTTGAGACGGTAAACCTCCTGATTGGTAAAACCTACTTTTCCTTTACTGCTCATATGGAGCCTGGCGGAGGTGGAAAAAGATTAAAAAGCAGCTCAGAGAGAGAGAGAGAGAGAGAGAGAGAGAGAGAGAGAGAGAGAGAGAGAGAGAGAGAGAGAGAAAGAGAGAGAGAAAGAGAGAGACACCAAGCAGAGGAGATTAACACACACCGCACACATTGGAGTTGGGAGTCACGGTGCAGCCTGC
>OMKR01062303.1:0-11757 GCA_900302355.1 Cyttopsis rosea
TTTGGCGATGCGCTCCTTTTCTAGTCTTTCCACCTTCTCCTTTTCTGCTCTCTCTCTCTCCAGTCGCTCTCTCTCTATCCTTTCCTTCTCACGGGCGATTCTCTCTCTTTCTTTGCGGTCTCTCTCTTCCTTCTCTTTTGCTGCCTTCTCTCTCTCCATCCTTTCCTTCTCACGGGCGATTCTCTCCCTTTCCTTGGCGATGCGCTCCTTCTCTAGTCTTTCTCTTTCCATCTTCTCCTTTTCTGCCTTCTCTCTCTCCAGTCGCTCCTTCTCGATCCTTTCCTTCTCACGGGCTATTCTCTCCCTTTCTTTGCGTTCCCTCTCTTCCTTCTCCTTTGCTGCTCTCTCTCTCTCCATCCTTTCCTTCTCATGGGCTATTCTCTCCCTTTCTTTGCGTTCCCTCTCTTCCTTCTCCTTTGCTGCTCTCTCTCTCTCCATCCTTTCCTTCTCCTGGGCAATTCTCTCCCTCTCTTTGCGTTCCCTCTCTTCCTTCTCCTTTGCTGTCCTCTCTCTCTCCATCCTTTCCTTCTCCTGGGCAATTCTCTCCCTTTCTTTGGCAATGCGCTCCGTCTCTAGTCTTTCCCTTTCCATCTTCTCCTTTTCAGCTCTTTCACGCTCTGCTCTCTCTCTTTCCAGCCTCTCTCTTTCCTTGGCTAGACGCTCTCTCTCTAGGCGCTCCTTCTCCTCCTTCTCTCGCACTTGTCGTTCTTTCTCCTCCTTGGCTGCCTTCTCTTTTGCCAGTCTCTCCATCTCTTCTTTTGCTTTGGCTGCACGCTCTCTCTTTTCCCTCTCCTCCTCCTCTCTCTTCTTCTCCTCCGCTAACCTCTGTGCCTCTTTCTTCCGCTCCTCCTCTTTCTTCTTCTCTTCCAGTAACCTCTCTGCCTCCCTCTTCCTCTCCTCCTCTCTTCTCTTTTCCTCCATCTCTCTCTCTTCCCTGAGTTTCTCCTGAGCCTTCTGCGCTGCCTCCAATCTCTTCATCTTCATTGCCCAGACCAGCTCCCTCTCCTCTTCCTCCTGGGCCAGGACGGCCCTCACCTCCTCTATGACTAACTGAGCGATCCTCTTTGCCTCCATCTTCTCGTGGATGCTCCTCAGCTGCTCGCGCAAGGCAGAGCGCAGCTTTAACCCCAGACCTTTGGGTGGGTGAGCTGAGGCTGAGTCAGGGAAGTGGAGTTTAGAGTTGGAGAAAGATTTTTAAGGGGAGTGTTAAAAAAATAATGGGACTGAGCAGAATGCTCTCTGACATTCTTAGGAGCTGCTCAATGAATATGAAGCAACATCTGCCACCTCCTGGAGTTACTTTGATAGTAGGGCCAGGGACAGCAATGACTAACAACCTGCCATCGAAGATGACTAATACACAAATACTGAATAGTTATACAATGATCAACAGTAGAACAGTGTTGTACTTTTACTAAGCAACTCCCAAGGAACAGCAGCAAATCTCATAGTAGATCAGGAATAGTGACTATATACTGTGGGGTGGCAAGAGTATCCATGTTCTCCTTCAAATTAATCCCTATATCAGGTATTAGATTTTCAGGTTGAAGGCGTGTTGCTCATCTTTCTCCCAGATAAAAGAAGGTAAAAAAATATTATGAGCGTTGAAACAATCGTCAAACCATTATGGTCAAGCAAGGACACACATCCAATCGGCTACAGGTATCACACAGTATGACATCACCACAAATAAGATGCCATATCCGTTTCAATGCCAGTATTCTTATAACAGTTAGCTCACAAATTAGTTTGATTCAATGTCTCAAAAAAAAAAAAAAAAAAAAAAAGGGCTAAATATCACCAGTGACATGATTTCCATTTAGGGAATGGATGAGGTCATGTCGATAATTTATTAAATGTTTTTACGCACAAATATTACATATAAAATATTTACCCTTTTGGTTATAAAATTGCTGTGAGGGTGACTTTCCTCTTCACAATGAAAAATGTGCTAAGATTAAAATAAATTAATAAATAAATAATTATAAATCGTAAATTAAGAACTACTGTATATCTGGGTATATCTATATACCGAAAATATAATGAACGATATAAGTTAAAGTCATGCCCATAACACATCAAGTCCCAAGAACCAACAAACTCAGGCTTCTCTTCCCGCATGCACAGGACAGGTGCTAGTACCTTGAGATCCATTCTGACCAGGAGCCATTTCCCCTAGCCTCTCCTCTGAGAGAGAGAGAGAGAAACAGAGAGGGGAAGAAACAGCTTGTCAAGACTAATTTGTCCCTAAAGTGCTTCCAACGCGCAAGTCTGTCACAGAAGACTTCACAGAGCAACGGAGGACAAGGACAAAGATCCAAACAGCGAAACTTGAGGAATAAATTAAACCAATTGTACAACTTCACACACGACACACGGCCAGAAGGCAGAACTGATGAAATGCGGCCCACTCTCCGGGGATACTTTGAGTTTCATTTAATCTGAACACAGGGTAGGGAAGGAATGTTCTAGTAAAAACTGTTGTGACCAGAACAAGCACTTTCTCCATTCTAAAATTGAGAGCTGTCGTAAAGCATGAATCCGCACGAGATTCATTCTCTGAAGTGATTCTATTTGGCCGTTTTTGGAATCCAATTTCTGTGTGTTTATGGAAACCTGGTTGCACAACCAAAGTCACTTTAAGGAACACCATTGACAATGATTCTGTGTTCTGCGCTGTCCAGTGGTCTGCAAAGGAATGACATTATGAGCTGTGGTGAAGCCGGTTTTGCTGACACCTTATCTTTTCATATAAAATAAATGTATAAAGTACTCTGTCTCCTCACATTAATACTGTCTCTGCTACAATCTGTAAACCACAAGGGGCCAACGATCTTCCTTGGAAACCAACCCTTCATCCCAAACCGCTACGTGTTAAGCCTTGATTTTTGCACGTATGCGCAAACCCATGGCAGAGCGACAGCTTTCTGAATATAGAGAGCTAAACTGAGTCAGGGCAAGCGGCTGCTCAGCCCATTCAGGTCTTCTACTGTGGAACTGACAGCTGTGGGGCATAGTTGGGACAAATGATGAGTTGACTGAGAAGCTGTTTTATTAGACAATTTAACTTCGAACATGCTTGTGTAATGGTGAATAAGTCTGAAAAAGATCTGTTGAAATTAATAGATTCATATGATTAACTTATCCTTCTAATTTGACATTGTCTTCATTAGTAATTTAGCAGCAAACGCAGCAGCTTTCTGACAAAAATCTATATCTACATCAACAAGAAACAGTGTCTCTGCTACAGAAAGCAAGCTGGTGGCATTTGTGTCCCCTCCCATTTTGGCCCTTCTCTACCAAATGTCCCTCGCTGGTATGTCTCTTACTTCAAATTAAGTACCACTCTAAAAGCAGCGTGAGCGCTTAGGGGACACTTTTGGAAAGAGTGCAGAGTGTGCCATTACAGCACCACCTGAATTTAATGATTACATTCTCCCACTCTGGTAATACATGTTCATCAGTTAATTCAGTGATTGGAATTAAAAACATCACTCTTGCTCCTCTCCAAAGCACAAAATTGCCTGTTGACTGCTCTAAAATCTGGATCTTAAGGATGTTTTTCTATCCATGCCAGGCTTGGTACAGTGCATGGCTATATGCCTTTTGAAAATACACTGATGTTAAACGGATAAACCCTTTGGATCGTTTGGAGTCTGCAGCAGGAATCACATTTGCCTTTTCTCCTGGAGTGGTTCCATACAAACATAAGCAAGAACACACACACCAAATGGGATTTGGTGGAAGGTCAGACAAACCCAATGAGCCACTACAAAGTTCAAAGGTCAAACCATCACACCAGGCCAGGCAAGATGCTCCCAATACTCTGAGAAATCAACTGTTTTAACAACACAAGAGTCAGTAGAGACAGACAGTATTTCCACATAGAATCTCACACCTCAAGGTAAAGATTGAGGATGGCAACATTTTTTATATTATCTCTCTCTGTAAGTCAGAGTATAAACACTGTCTAAGGGATTATGGCTATTCTATCGCAATCACAAAACCAACCAGCAACAACATGTATACTGAAAAGCATTCAAAATGGTGTACATTGTAATAAAATAGGAAAACCAAGATGGTCAAATACCTCCCTGGTTGCCATGGGAGTTCACTACACCATTCAGTGAGTTTATTAGTGCCATGCTCTGTCCACTGAGCCAAACAGAATCAAGTGGGTTCAAACCAAGCATACTACCTCCCGCTCTGTCTTTTTTCTTCACATCAGTCTTTTCCTCTAGAAATGTGGGAAACAGTGACAGGTTGTCAGACAAGCTCTGACAGATGCATGGGGCAGTCACGCATACAGAGACCAGTATACTCGCAGTGAAAGAGAACCTTTCAAGCAAAAAAAGAGGAACTGAGAACAAGGAGCGACCGTAAGGACTCCATGTTTTGAATTAGCGGGTGGTGGTCTGTGCACGGCCCCAGCATGAACTATTCACCAGTTTGCCAACTTTCCTCTGTCTACATCTGGCCCAAATATCACATTGTTGGTTGAGTTGGTAGCTGAGTAGAGTTCAACAACCTTTTCTGGTTCATTTGGTCACTGTGTGGTCTTGAATATTGATTCCCACTGAATAAACCGGTGGCCAGTGTTTTTTTATTGTCAAGCTCTTTCTTCGTATTAAGCAGACTGACTTCTTAAACAGAGAAGATGGATGTAGACTACACACACACGGTGTGTCAGCAAGATCAGAGCCTTTCAACTTCCTGTCATCCTGTTTTTGCTTCAAGATTTAGGGCTAGTTAGCAAATGATCCGCGAAATTTATAACAAGTTAAATACCGTTTAGGTAACAAAAATGATCAATTCAACGTCAGTGTTTAAAAACAAAGCAAAAAAGCAAGCAAACCTCAAAATGGTTAATGATTTATGAAATATAATATGTTGTTGGCCACTGACTGATATCACGGAATGAGTTTTACAAAGCTTTCAGAGTTTGTTGGACGTCTTGAAAATAAAGGGGAAGTAAAAAAAAAGGCAGGTGAGGAGTGCAACCTGGGGTTCATGATAAATCACTGTGTTAGTAAAAAATAATGTTGTCATTTTGCTGCTTGTGAAGCAGTTTCACAGTACAAGGAACTGACATATTAGCAGCTTTAGTAGCAATCGTGCTTGGTAAACAATTATTTTACAATCCGAGTTTCATCACACATTTTCATCCTCACCACAGAGCACCAATCAATCACCAATCTATTTTATTCTCCAAATCACTTTGACTATCACAAGTAAGTAATCACCAAGAACATTACTTGGGATTATCATTTCATTCGTATCCATATCCCTTATAATGAAGCTGTTGGTTGTAGTCTAAAGTTTTTACATTTTCCAAATTCAGAACTAGATGAGTCAGTAACCCCAATTATTGACAGCGCCCCCTATGGGACTGTTTGGGACACAGCACCATGTGACACAGGACACTGACTGATATATCACTTTAATGACAGCACTTAAAATACTACGTATGTTTTACGTCAGGTGAATGTATGACGGAACTAGAAAAAAAAGTTTGAGAAATACTTGGTATATAGAATCTTGTAAATTTTTACTTTAATAGTTTACAATGTGTGTATTACTTTGTCAGAATGAATTGTAGTTGTACACCAATAGTGTATGATTTCTGAATATAAGTATATTATGTATAATGTGAGCACTTGTGAGTGATACAGTAATTAGATAATCAGATACATGTCACCTGTTTGAGGTCAAACTAGTGTTATTTCAGGTGGATTTTTATCATTGTTGAGAATTGAAATTAATCATTTACAAAACAGACAAAGTAAAAAAAAATAAAGGCTTGAATGTAAGTGTTTAGAATACAGTGGTAGAAGCAGCAGGTTATACAGAAAGACTAAGACAGAGTAACAGGCATGGTGCAGAGAAGAAGATTGACAGGTAGAGATTAAGTTGGCAGCAGTCACAAAAGCTTGACATCACCATTAATATCATCATCATGGAGTCCAGGCCATCATAATAATACCAACACGACAGAAAACAGGTTTTGTCTGCAGACTAAGAGCTCCATAATGACCAATTTCATAAGCCAAGTAAAATGTTCAAATAGAAAACGGCCGAGATATGATAGATTTTCTTTTCAAAATTGACATCATGTTTTAGTTGAAAAGTGCCACATTGCAAGATCAGGAGTCTTTCTGATTGGTCCACAACAGACTTCTATAGAGCGCGTCAGGGGAATGTGTTCAGGCAGGAGGCATCAAACATTGGCGCTTTCTGTGACCAGGGAGCTTCCTTTTCCACTGCAGGGCCACTGGGGGGCTGAGCAAACTGAATTTGCTGAGCAGTTCAAATTAAATTATTTGTTTATCAAATAAATTTCACTGGACTTCTATAACTAAATAAAATTAACTTTGGAGGAAATTAGTTATTAGTTATCCAATTAAAAGTTCTTTCATAATTATTCCCCCAGTAATGCTCCACAGAAGAAATGGCACGACGACTTCCTGTTTTTCTCCAAAACACAATATTGCAGTGATCACCATGTAGGAATTATTCCCCATTTCACCTTGGAGTAAAACCCTTAATAAAAGGTTATCCACACAGTAGCATACGGTGTACACTGCCCTCCTCCTATGGCTGAAGTTTGGACACTTCCTGGTGTGATCCCATTGGTGAGACCAGGAAGCCTTGCTATTGGCTGTGGCTCTGGGTTCTGCTTCCCTATTGGTTCTGGAGGTCAAGTATGACCCCTTCAACCATGTCATCCAAGGCCGTCCCGCCCTCCTCCGGGGCCGCCGACTGCCCGTCTTCCTCTCTCTCCTCTTCCTCCTCCTCCTCCTCCTCCTCCTCCACCCTCTCTACCGGTGAGGTTACTACGTCATGGAGGAAGGTGAAGAATCCATAGAACCAATCGGACCCCTCCTCGGCTAAAATATCAAGCACTTCCTCTAGCGACTCAGCATTCTCACTATCAGCGCCATCTTTGGTCAGGCCTGACAAAAGAGAATGAGAGGAAGGGGACAAAGAGAGAAAAAGACATGTGGAGAGGTGGTACAGGGTTGGAAATGGGAAAATAGGGGAAGGAGGCAGGGGAAGAAGTAGGAAAATGGCAAAGAGGAAGGGAAGGGATGATGGAGAGACAATGGAACATAGCTGGGAAAAAATAAGGAAGTGTAAAATAAGTGTGAATAGGGATGAAGGCAGTACATAATAAAAAAAAAGCAAGCAGGAAAGGTAGAGGGGAAGAAATAATAGAATGGGTGGGGGGAAGAAAGGAACAGCATTGGGGAAAAGAAACAAGCCAAGGAAGAAATGGAAAACAAAATGAAAAAAAGGGAAAATATAAAAGGTGTTGACGCAAAAAGAGAGAAGATAGTTAGATTAAAGTTTTCTAGATCAACCAATAACCTGACACAATCCCCCCGACAGAACCCTTGGAAAAGGAAGTCATTGGTCCAGAGCCTGCCCCGCTGATTGCCAATCTACTGTCTTCTTCAGACACTTGTGTTTCAAAAGAACTCTGCTTCACATCGGCAAAGGCCGGTGAACATTTGTGCTCCAGCCCTTCACCAGATCCAGGACGTGAAAGACCACAACTTTGTGTTTATGCAACTAAACTCTCTCAAAAATTGTCACCGATCATGATCATATCATCTTAATTCATATCATCAACATAAATTTAGATAATTGTGTATCACAATATAACCATGCTTGGGTTTTACGACAAATTTTGATGTTAATCATAAAACAACGTACATACTAACTAAATTTGTATTAATGAAATACACTGAGGTAGTACTCAATGGAATGGAATCAAGGGCTTTAATATGGTTAAGTAGGTTGGTTACTGTTTACTAAAGCATTGCTACAACACTCATGCATTATGCATTTGAGAGAAAGAGAGAGAGAGACAGACAGAGAGAGAGAGACAGAGACAGAGACAGAACGAGAGAGAAGGAGAGAGAGAAAGATAGACAGAGTAGTATTTAACTAGACTTGCCGAGCAGAACTTTAGCATCTTCCATGTCAAAGTCTCCATCTCCATCTCTGTCGTAAGCCGTCAGTTTACCTGGAGGAGGAAGACACGGGGAGAAGGATTGCATTACACGATAGTCGTCATATACCTTTCTGTAGTCAGGATACTCAAAGTTACATTGAAGAGATATTTCAGAACTACAGAGAACTACAGAAACTACAGAGTAAGGCTTTAATGTAGATTAGAAAGGGTAAGTTATTTCTAATGGTGGTATCACTACCCCTAAAACTGATAAAGTTATGGAATGTTATTGAATGTTTCTATTCCCTGAGTGGCTCAACAGGTAGGTCATGGCACCAACACTGTATTTCTCACTGGCTTCTCATGACATCGTTGTACTTGTTTTGGTCACATCAGATATTAATATTATGTTTAAAAAAAAAAGAGGGCCTCCTCTGACCTTTCATCCCCCTACATCCTAATATGGACGACTGCGTATGAGGATGTGAACCTCTTGTGAGTGAGTGCCAATTTAGGTTTGCGCGCCTCACAGATCCTTGTTCGCAGATACTGTTCTGTGCGCAAAACAGCTCCACAACTGCTCGCATAAGATATCTTTGGAACTAAACGTACACTGATGCGTCAATTCAGGAGTTTTTTCAAAACTACAGGGCAACAGTGGACAATGTGCCATGACCTAGTTGCAGCTCAACATTTCAAATCATGTCGTTTGGATGAGAGTTTCCCCTGTGCAGGGAGGATGTGGTTAAATTGAGTATGCACAGACAGACACCAAGTTAAAAAATAAAAAAATAAAAAAACACAGTCGTAGCAAAATTTCCTCTTGTCACGCTGACCACATTAGCCATTTACTGTAGAGTCCCCAAGTCATCATATTAACCAGAAATTGAACAGACCGGGTGACAATCTACAGTATTTGCAAAGTTCTCTAATTGATCAGCTTTGGATGCTACATCTGTGTTTCTTGTGTTGTCTAAGCAGTATAAGGATATGGTATTATCATATGTTATATATTGGATGATCTGGGACAGGGTTACAGTAAGTCAGTTCATATACGGTACCTTGTAGAACCTCAGAGAAGTTCACACGAAACTCCTTAGCACGCGCTGCATGCAGAATAAAAAATAAATAAATAAATAAATAAAAAAGAAATACAGAGGAAATAAAGAGCAAATTGACATGACATGAGATTAGTAAATCAAGGGCAGAAGAGAAGTAGAACAAGGAAGGGGAAGAGAGAGAGACAGGAAGATTACATTTAAATGTGTGAAAAATGTAAATGTAATAACCACATTTTTTCATTAAGCACAAGCAATTTAATAAGCACAAACAGTATTAGCACTTCGAGACAGCAGATTTAGAACAAGACAATAGAACCTTTCAGTGGAGAGAAAAGCATATAACGATATAAACCATTCGGATTACACTTAATCACAGTAGATTGCACTTTATTCATCACCTCAGCTGTAGTTAGAATTGCACAGGCAGCAAATACATATAATACAATTTAGATACAGACAGATAGGTATTGGAAAGACCACAGAGTGTGTTAGGTGACAGTAATTTAATTCAAGTTTATTAGCACATGATCACGTCATAGACAAGGGCGACTCAAAGCGCTCTTCACAAGGCATAAAAAGCACAAAGAATAAAAGCATAGAAATAAGTGAATAAGCAATGTCTAGATTCACATTTAGTTATTGTCTAATAAGTACATTGGAACAGAAGGATTACATGGTCAGTTCAGCATGTAATGGTTTTTATGCAACATTAATATTAAACGGTACAAAAACCCATTTGACTGTGATATCAGTTAAACTGACAGATGTAGAGAGGGGCAGGAAACAGGTCTTAACATTAAAATACACAATAAACTGGATGATATGAAAATGACATGTTCATCTTTTGGCATCAAAGCAGCTACAGTACCTCAATTCCTGTATGTGTGCGTGTGTCTAAACCTCATGCAGACACAACAGGCTAATTTTAGGGAACTACTGTACAAAAAGAACACTGAGTGTAGTGTGTGTGTGTGTGTGTGTGTGTGAAGTGGTTATGGTAATTCCCTTTGGATGAAGTATGTGCTAAATTACATAATGGACTTTAATGTGTATCAGTAAGTACTTGGGTACTTTCTTGAATTCTGTAAAAGGGTCAATGACATTTTTTTCTGTCTGAATCAATTATCATTAAAATAAACTAGATCTAGAAACCACTTTCAATTTTTCATTCAATTCGGGAGTTTTGTGGCTCAATTGTCTAAAAATGTCAGGCAATGTAACTGCTTTGATGCTTTTCATGGTTGTACCGCCTGACATTTTTAACAAATTAACGAATTATGTAAAAAAAGTCTTTCAACGTAATAGACATGCATGAATACACAAACAAAATACATTTAAAAAAAATAAAAATTATAAATGCATGCACCTCAATATATTTTTTATTCCCCTTTAAAAATATTATTTTTGTCATTTACCCAAAAGCACTATTCCATGTAGCAGCCTCCAACTGTAGCCTTTCTAAAGGCCCCCGTCACATTCATTAATTGACAACTGGCCCCATTCAGCCAGAAATTATTTTACGGCTCTTCATTCATGGCTGGACAGACACCATTCCCTTTATATGGATTCTCATCAACACTTTGTGGATTTGTGCAACTTTAAGAATCTAGAAAAGTATCGTCTTGGGACGCTGGCCGGGGGTTGGCTGGTGTCAAGTTCAGCTCTGCCGTTACCCTCAACAAAAAGGCCAAGTAATTTGGTGAACATTATACACTGAGGACCACAAGGTCGTCTTGGAACTTGACTTCAATTAATTTTGCAGCAGAACATGTGACAGAATATTATAGAATACATTCACGGCATTAAGATTGTTCGTGTATGAAATAAAATGAAAACTTTCTGTGGTTTGTAGAGGAACTGGGTATTCTTGTCATGCCTAACAACTGTCAGGCAGTTTGAAAGTATTCCTCTTCAGTCCTTTGTAGAATTAAGACGATAGAAACACCTTTCTCCCCCCGGGCATACTCTGTATTCAGGGTGTCTGCAGCTATCAGAGTTAAATTCAATACTTAAATTCAAGATGAAATGTAAGACTGTTTGTTGAGTAATCACCTCTCTCTTATTCAATAAAGTATTGCAGGTAAGTACTATATATTTGGTATAGAGCAGAGGTATTGGAAGTATTGGGGAGAAATGGGGCAGGTTATGAACTACATGATTCTATCCACTGTTATGAGAACAGTTTCCTTTAGCATGGATAGCAACTTTAGCAAGGTAAGTGATTAGGAACTGGACCATTATTTTTTTTCCCACAGAACTTGTTAAAATTAAGACCTCATAAATTAAAATGCAAGACTATTGATCATTAATTTTTTATTTGTCAAACTGAATATAAAACATGTTGAGACTTTAAGGACCTGCAGACACCCTGTGCATTAGAAGAGCTATACAATACTTTGATTGACAATGGTGGTTGTACAACAGGCAGGGGCAGTGGGCATTGAATGAACTTGGACATGTTGTAGTTATACACCGCCTCTATTGGTATCTTGCACATGCAGCTTTAAAAAGGCGTTTGGCGACACTCTGGCTTTAACCTGACATTCTTTACAACATCACGGAACTCTACAAACCTGGAAAAGAGCCATGCGAGTAGATGAGCCGGTGTCCTTGAAAGCTACTCACCGATGACGCTGTCGTAGTCCACAATGTCAAAGTAAACGACGGCCACAGAGCTCCACACCCCCAGCAGAGCCAGGACCACGAACCAGGTGAACATGGTGTACTTGGGCCATACTC
>OMKR01062305.1:0-14839 GCA_900302355.1 Cyttopsis rosea
GGTAAAGGTGAAAGTTCTATCAGTAGAGGGGGTAAAGGTGGAAGTTCTATAAGTAGAGGGGGTAAAGGTGGAAGTTGTAGCAGTAGAGGGCAGCGGCACGGTGGCTCAGTGGTTAACACTGCTGCCTCACAGCAAGAAGGTCCTGGGTTCGATTCCCGCCTGGGGCACTGTTTGCACCGTGCTCCGGTGGGTTATCTTCCGCCTTTCTGTGTGGAGTTTGCACGTTCTCCCCGTGTTCGCATTGGGTCTCCTCCAACATAAGGACCCTGACTAAAAACGTGCAGAACACTTCCTGTCCTGTCCCTGACCACGGCATGGACCCACCACCTGGAATTGGTCCCCGGGCGCCGACGAAGTGAGGGCTGCCCACTGCTCCTGGCTGCCCCTGGAGGAAGGATGGCCGGGATGGGATAAAAGCAGAGACTGTATCTCATCGTTCACTACTCCTGCATGTGTGTGTGTGTGTGTGTGTGTGTGTCACCCTCTGCATGTGTGTGGTAGAAAAACATGTGACAAATAAATCATTCTTCTTCTTCTTCTTCATTATTTGTTTTACTTTTATTCTCCAACTGTTAAGCTTTACTTTAATGCTAATCATCTCATGATGTCTCGGCCCTCGCAGGAGACGGTGAACACAGGGCCGTTCGTGATGCGCTCCACCTGCCGTCGCTGCGGCGGGAAAGGCTCCGTCATCTCCACGCCGTGCGGGTCATGTCGCGGGACCGGTCAGACCAAGCAGAGGAAGAACGTCATGGTGCCCGTCCCCGCAGGTCGGTCCCCATCATCCACAGAACCCCCCCACTCCATCTTCAGTCTAGACAAACAGGGTTCTTACCAGGTCCTTGAGGTGCTTGAATTTCATCCTCAGAAATTGAAGTACTGGAATACCTTGAAAATACCCCCTGTTGTGCTGAAGTGCTTGAAAAGTCCTTGAAAAGAAATCTTATAATTGAAAACCTGTTATATTTCCCCAGGTTCTATACATAGATTATGCCAGGGAAATGTAAATTGAAGCCAGTATGGTTGGAAATAGACACTTATTATAGTATATAATAATACACAAATAAAAATAAGACAGTGAGACTAAGATTATATTTTAATTAATAAAGATCTTGCTTAATTATTTTTGCGTGAAGTCCTTGAAATGAAAAATTTGTATTAAAAAAAAAAAAGTCCTTGAATTTCATTTTGTAATGCCAGAATGAACCATACAACAGATAAACTCTGAGGTAATCAGGGTTTGTTTGCTTGTTGTGTTCCAGGAGTGGAGGACGGCCAGACGGTCAGGATGTCTGTGGGCAAGAAGGAGCTCTTCATCACCTTCCGTGTAAGTGTCGACGTGAATGAAGTCAAAGCAGGATTAGAGTAAAGTTTCGACAACAGAACCTCTGACTACGTAACAGGATTTTCCCTTCTAGGCGTCATTACTTACATTTCAGTAGTCCTTTACAACAACATATAGAATGGATTACTGTCATATTTACATAGTTATTTTATTAATCTTATTAATATTTATCATTTATATCTCACCTTATAATTTAATCACCGGATCGTGATTATTTGAGCTAATTACAATAATTTCTACAATCACAGGTTTCCATCCAAAATTAAGGGAGATCTTAAGCCAATGTTGGAACATATGAAATGTGAATTAGGGGCATTTCCATCAGTTTGTTTGGGGGAAATTAGCTATGTTTTTGTGTTTCAATGTTCAATAATAATAGATGGATCTCTCTTCTGCAATAGGTAGACATGTATTATTGAACTATTATAGATTTACAGTATATACTATGGTATAAAGACAATTACACTGTTAATCACAATTATTTGTATGATTTATTAGTCATACAAATGAATATTTAATAAACTATAATGTCATGATCAGCCCTATTTCCATCTGTGTCACTGTGGTTGCATAGGTCCAGAAGAGTCCCGTATTCCGAAGGGACGGCGCAGATGTCCACTCTGACCTGCACATCTCCGTGGCCCAGGCCATCCTGGGGGGCACGGCCAGGTCGCAGGGGCTCTACGAGACGCTGAACCTATCAGTGAGGAAACGCACACAGATTAATTTCCATTCACAGGATGAGCAATAGGAATAACTAGTGTTAGATTTTCCATCCCTTTGTTTAAATCCACAAAGAGCGCTGCAACATCTCCGTTTGAAAATACTTCTGCTTGCTTTGTCTCCAGCGGCATTCACAAGCGGAACTTCAGACGATCTATCATTTTATTATTGGCCATGATAATTTTACATATATTGGTAGAAATTAGTATTTGATGGCAAAAGCACCAGCCGTGGAAGCTAGTAATAAATAGACATGTCTAGATAGGATTCTGTGTAACTGTGGGAAGATCATTTACACCAATAGGTAGTTTGGCAAACACAATATTTCAATCAAATGCAGTAAATAAATTGTTTTCCATCTCTCATGCGTTAATACTGAACATTTAAAATCCTTACTTTAGGCATCACCAAAAAGCTTATGTTATTTGTTAACCGTAAGGAAGCAAATTGGAATTCATAATGCATGTATAACATTCGAGCTAATGGAACAGTTTCCTCCCCAGATCGCCGCAGGCATCCAGACCGACCAGAGGATTAGGCTTTCTGGGAAAGGAATTGCCCGTATGAGCGGCCATGGCTTTGGAGACCACTACGTCCACGTCAAAATCAAAGTGCCCAAGTAAGACGCCACCCCTTAGTATGGCGAGTGTGTTAATGGAATTCTTAATTTCAGGATTAATACTTCATTTTCATACCATCTCGCTATGAAATGCTTGAAAGTTGTGTCGCAGCGGGGGCTAAGTTTCTCTTCTGTGCAGGACTCTGACTGACAGACAGAGATCTCTGCTAATGAGCTACGCTGAGGACGAGACGGACGTCGAAGGCACGGTAAACGGCATCACGGCCACGACGTCAGGTAGGACATTCAGAAACGGCATCCTCCATCTCTCTTTTTCCTATCTTCCTACTTGCGTTATTTTCTTTACATTGGTCAGTGTACGAGGGTTATAATGGTAGACATTAGTGTGGCGCGTTGATACAGTACCGTCTCTGTCCAGGTGGGAGCAGCACCGCTAAGCACTCTGAGGCAGCACAGAGCAGGGAGGAGGGCGAAGGGAAAAGAGGGGGGGAGATGGGGGCTTCTTCTCCAGATTAAAAAAAAAAAAAAAAGCAGTTCAGCTCTTCCTGACAGCCACAAAGCAGGTGGGAGTTAACTTCCTCTGAATCACTGACTGGCTCCCACTCCTGACACATCTATTCCAGAAATTTAATTTGAAATGCTAAACGGCACCTCGACCCAACGGCGTTTGTGGTTGTAATCTCTATTTTATCTTCATTCCAGCTCACGTTCTTAGCGTTGTTTACTTCAGTACTCATTACTTCAGTGTTGTGTATATATCCCGCACTTTTGTGAATATATTTTTTGTTCTGTTTTCATACATTTATTTGCATGCTTCTTGTTTAAATTGTTTGATTAAAACTTGGCTTCTAAAGCACATATCTGCTTCCAGATAATATGCATTGTTGTCTGTATTTCAATGAAAATCTTGAACAAACGCTTTCAATATTTAAACGGTCACTTTGTACGTTAAACTATCCTCCAACATTGTTCTCCTTTCCCATTGAAGGTAAAAGATCCACTGGCACCTGAGATGTTGTGTCCGAGGGAAGAAGAGGCCCTACTGAGTGGACGGCCACCTGAACCTCGACCAAGAGAAGAAAAATAAAGAGTAGAGTGAGGTACTGTTGGCCGAGGTGGTTTCTGGGTCCATGAACACAGACCCGCTTCTCTGTCTGGGACTCGTCTTTCACTACCACTGAATACGGGATATGGGTTTACTTATGCTACTCCTTTAATAAATACAAAGAGAAAAACGTGTCATCTGCCCACAAATTGATGCATCTCCCGTCCATCACTCTGCTGTTCTTTATCTCCATTTAAAAGTTGTATTTTTATGATTCACTAAAGGCCAAATCCCACCATGGCGTGAAAAGGCCTCAGATCCAGTTAAGTATATCTGATGACACAACCCAACTTAAGGCTGTGTGTTTGTTTTAGTTTGACCTTTGTGCTCGAGGACTCGCATCCCCCAGACTGCACTATGGTCGGCCGTACAAGTCAGAATTTTTTCGGCTTTTGACTTGACACTGGAGTTCAGGTGGTTTGGGACGCGGAGCAGTGTCGCTTTGTTTCATTTGGAGGCCGTTTCTCCCCCGTCCCTGACCGAGCACAAGCGTCAAAGCTTGACTTTCCTTTCCTGTGAAACCTCCACTGTGTCAGTTTCCAACCCTCCAAGTTTAACCTATTCTGCTCCCATATGTTTGTATATAAAAAGCTGTCAAATAACGGAGAACCCCCCTGTACATCTAATAAAGCTACGATGTGGAAATTGATGCAATTTGTTTTCTTTTCTAAATATCAGCAGGCTCCAGAATACCTATCTTGGATAATCTTAAAGGTTTTACATTCACACATTTTGGGGAAAACAAATAGGATAATCATTCAAAAGAATGAACAAATGCGGTTCCAAACAACGCTGTTTATCCATTAGAGTCGCAGTGGCTGCAGAACATCTTGGACGTACCTTTCCAGGGCCAGTTCTTCCACCTCCTCCTGGACCTTCCCAGACCAGTAGGATATTGTCCATCCTGGCCTTGCCCCTGGGTCTCCTAGTCGGACATAGCGGGTACACCGCCAAGGGGATGCCATCCTTACCAGATGCCCAAAACCACCTCAACAACACCTTGTCACTGTGTCCATTGTTTTTCCATCGTGGTCAACCACACAGATTTCAAGGGAGGTTTAACACAACTATGTGAGTCCAAAAACCTCCAGGCTACGTCTGTCTTGATCCAGGACATCACGCCTCTAATCCATTCCCAAGATTAGATCTCCAGCGGACAGGCAGCAGCTGGAAGTACAGGTGCAGCTCAAAAAAATTTAATATAGTGAAAAACTTCAATATTTTTTGCCATTTCAGAAAGAGAAAACTGTATATATTCTTGAGTCATTACATGTAAACCATATTTCAAGCATTTATTTTAATTTTGATAATTACGCCTTACAGCTCCCATTGCACGAATTACTACATCAATGCAGCGTGGCATGGAGGCGATCAGCCTGTGGCACTGCTGAGGGGTTATGGAAGCCCAGGTTGCTTTGATAGCGGCCTTCAGCTCGTCTTTATTGTTGGGTCTGATGTCTCATCTTCCTCTTGACAATACCCCATAGTTTCTCTATGGGGTTCAGGTTAGGCGAGTTGGCTGGCCAATCAAGCTCAGTAATACCATGGTCAGCAAACCATTTACGAGTAGTTTTGGCAGTGCGGGCAGCTGCCAAGTCCTGCTGGAAAGGGAAATCAGCATCTTCATAAAGCTCGTCAGCAGACGGAAGCAGGAAGTGCTCTCTGCAATCTCCTGGTAGACGGCTGCATTGACTTCGGACCTGATAAGATACAGTGGACCAACACCAGCAGATGACATGGTACCCAAATCTGTGGAAACTTCACACTGGACTTCAAGCAACTTGGATTCTGTGCCTCTCCACTCTTCCTCCAGACTCTGGGACCTTGATTTCCAAATGAAATGCTAAATTTACTTTCATTTCCACCGAGCAACGGTCCAGTTCTTTTTCTCCTCAGCCCAGGTAAGACCCTTCTGACATTATCTCTGGTTTTATGCTTTGATGCAGCTCTCTGCGAACAGCCAGCCCTTTAAGCAATGACCTTCTGTGGCTTACCCTCCTTGTGGAGGGTGCCAATGACTGTCTTCTGGACAACTGTCAAGTCAGCGGTCTACCCCATGATTGTGGTTGTGTGAGCTGAACCAGACTGAGATTAAAGGCTCTTTGCAGGTGTTTTGAGTTAATTAGCTGATTCTCTAATCAGCTAATTAAGCTCTTCTCAGGACTGTGTGGGCGTGTCCAGGGGTCCTTGATTGACATCTCTGTGAAATATTCTAATATTTTGAGATACTGGATTTAGGGTTTTCATGAGCTGTGAGCTGTAATTATCAAAATTTAAATAAATGCTCAAAATACTCATACTCGTTTACATGTAATGAGTCGAGAATATATACAATTTTTACTTTCTGTAATGACTGACAAAAAATACTGAACTTTTTCACAATATTCTAATTTTTGAGCTGCACCCGTTGCCTGAAACGGGACCACCTGCTACAGAAACAAACACTCTGCACATCTAACGTCATTCAGCAAGTGGTGTCATTCAGCCCTTGACAGCTGGCCTCATTTGAATTCCTCCTTTAATTTTTATTTTCTTTTTGTAGATTGCTATGAGATTCAGTGATCGTCAATGAAATTCAACTGTCTTTTTAGTTTTCATTTATTAATTTCCCACCAAAGATGAGGTCCAAAGACTTTCTACTGTCTCACCAAGAACGCCCTTAGGAACATATTCCTGTGTGTTTAACACATACACGCTTGAAAGTATGACCTGCACTTTTTTCAACCACTGACAATCGACACGTTCTGTAGCCGCAAGTGTTTAAGTGCGAGACATCTATGGCTTGAACTCGGTTGGAAAGGAATCAACAACCGACCTTCTCCTTAACAAAAGGCCGCACCAGCCACAGCCAATGAAAAACTGTTTTCAGCCCAATGGGAGGCCTGGTTTCTTTGTGCAAAGTCAGCTAGGTTGGTTTGAAAGAAAATGCTTATTCTTGTGTTTCACAAAAACCAACAACTGAATTTCAGGGAGAAACAAAAGAGGAACAACCACGTGATTATTCTTTATTTATTCTACTTAAGACGGCACAATGTATTCTTGTACGTCCTCACTCTCACACAACATGGGTGCTATTGTCAGTCAAGGATGGCGTTAAATTGAAAAAACGTCAAAGGGTCTGTTTACAGGGCTCGCTGTTGAGGCATGGATTAAAATAGAAAAACAAACTATCAGCCAAGCACTCCGCTCACTTAGATCACTCATTCCTCGCTTGTTTTACCATTGTTTTGGTATCCTGAAAGCAAAGCCGTATATTAGGACCAAAGATATCTATGTGATAATGTAGCAGCAATCGGAAATCGACGCCAATATAGGTACACCAAACATCCATCCGTGTGTAAAAGTTACGTTCTGATAAACACGGAGCACGGAAACTGCAACAAACTGACGGAATATCGGCAAAGTCGCGTTTTGGGGAAACGATGGAAGGAATGTTCTAACTGTCTCACAATGGTTATTACACTTAACTGGAAAGTATTTTGTTTCATTGCAAACATCAGCACTGAGTCTATTTAGTATGCTCTTCATCCAAATGTAAAACAAACAAAAATCTGATATTTGGTTAAAAAAAATAACCTATATTATATGCTAAAAGTTAACCTCAAACATGGTTATCTCGACAAAATGAGTGAATTTCTTTAATAGTGCATGCTCGGAAGTTAAAGCAAAATTATGTAACTTTTGGTATTTGGCACCCCTACAGTTTCTGAGTGCAATTGCACTTTTACACCGCTGTCGTAAAACTTGCCCGGATTTTTTGTTCCCGGTCCAAGAATTTATTTACCGGACAAATTCGAACCTTAGCGGTCACGTTTCAATAACCGTCTATGTTACAAACGCAAATATAATGTCCACCTAGGTTACAGCGCCCTGTGCAGGGACCTTGCCGCTTCCCGGAGGGACGGGGACGTGGCGCAATGAAACTCGAGGCTGAGGTGCGGGTGCCGGGCGGACCACCGGCCCTTCTAGCGGAGTGTCCCCGTGCTGCTCTTTTTCTTTTGGTGCAAAATAAAATACATGAATACAAACATGTTGGGGACGAGCAGCGGACGGAGATCGCAGGCGCAAACGCAGAGGTTAGGCATGGAGCCATATGGGAGACAGGCCCCGATCTAGACGGTACTAGAACCTTCTTTCTCTCCTCTTCCACTTTTGTGTAAGTATTGATAACATGCTTAGTATTTTACAAATTGTTTTTTTTTTTTTTTTTTTTGATGAACACGGGTGCAAAAATTAACACAGGATACATGTGCTAGGTAGAACTGGTTATTCTATTGGGGAGTTGGACATTTCTGCAATGAAGAGAATATTCATCTGAATATGAGACAGAAAGCTTTGACCTTCTATTCACAAAGCCCCAAAACTGACTGAATGATCTGTATCCATCTTGTGAAGTGTTTGTATAGTTAAACCGTTAATATTTTAACTGATGAAAGTGCTGTGTTTCCGCTTTGGAAACGGCGATATAAGTGTAAAAGAGAGAAAACCGTTGGCAAGTTTGCATCACGAAATCAACTTGTCCGTTTCTAAATTGCATCAGGTAACAGAAGCTCGGCTCGGTGGCAGGCTTCAAAAACACAAAAGCTTCATACGGTCTCAATGAGGTTCTCTGCCCGGCAGAAACCTCCTACTTCCTATACCCGACTCCTGCATATTGCATTGCATTGTACTTCTTTCAGAGAGCTTATCTACCAGTTTGGATTGATGGCTTTGATAGGTTACAAAATGGCCTCCGTTAATACCCTCTCTCTCTCTCTTTTCACTCACTTGAACCAAGTAGGTCAAATGTCAAAAAAAAAAAAAAGTTTAAATTGAGATTTTAAGCATTTTCCAACAGTCTCCAAACATAATACTTATTGTGTGCACTTATACTGTGTTAAAAAAAGAAAAAGAAAATCTACAGCTACAAAAAGGCTTGAGATGAACACGACCACACAGAGGACGGAGCGAGGGAGGGAGGGAAAGGATTCAAGTGGTCGCAGTCTGATGATGGATGGTTCTTAGTTTTGTCATATCCTTGTTTTCCTTTCTTCCCTCTGCGTCTTTCCTTCATGTTATTCCTCCCTTTAGTGGCAGCGTTCTGGTCGGCCAGGCAGCCAGATCACATGAGGTACCACGCGGCCAGTGCGGCCAGAGCAGCGACCCAGGTGGCAAACAGGAGCTGCCCCGTCGGGTGGCGCAGCACCGCCATGGCGAGCTGGCAGGCGTACGCTGTTCCCCCGCTGGCAGCTGGAGGAGAAGAAGAGGAGCAGATAATATAGATATTGTGGTTATCGTTAAAAAGTCATGTGGTTAAATGTTGTCTTTAAGGCTGCAACGTCATACTGTTCTAATCTCATAATATCCACATTACTAATGATTGCTTCTCAAATATTTATTGTGCGTAAACATCTTATGAAAGCACTAGTAGTCACCCCCAAAATATCATCAAATTATCGATATCGAGGCAATTGTCATAAAATATGACACCTTCACACACACACACACACACACACACGCGCGCTTGAAATGGCCCACTAGATTGTGGGCCCTTCACTAAAATTCAATGTTTGAAAATGAAAAGGGAAGCAATTTCATATGTTTCCCACACAATTAGTCTCAGAATTGATGGTTTTGTTCTATAACATTGTGTCATTAGGTCTTAATACGTAAAAAGAAACACTAATTATTTCTTTAAGTAAATAGGCAAAGATTCACAAATCTGATGTGTGTATGATAATTGAACTTAGGTTGGATTTTTCCAAAAACCACTGATTTCCGGTAATCGTCACTTCTTTGGGGGAAATTATGATTATTTATCTCCTTTTTCTGAATTAAAATAACTGTTAGTGACGAATCGCATTTAAAAAAAAAAAAGCATTGAACTGTCTTCACATGTTGTAAAACTGATTCAACACAATTCAAAACCAAGAGTAACTATTGCGAAACGATAGCTTGACAGCCTTGGTTCACGTGGCCTATCTCTAATCTGCCAATCCTTCTCACGTGTTCTAGGCACTTGTGTGTATCACCACTAGATTACGGAGTGATTTCTGAAGCAGATTTGTGCATAAAGTTTTACCCATTTGGGCTGCGTAGTAGGGGCATTTGTTGATGTCTCCTCCGGCTACGTGGACGTCCATGCCAGCGTCCAACACGTCCTCCTGGATGGTCTTGCTGATCTCCCCCAGCTCATCAAACACCTGGGAAAAGCCAAGGTGGAAGTTACCTTTGTGATTATTTCATCATTAAAACCTCAAATGCAAGTAATATTGTGACATAATAACAGCTTAAAATATCATACAGTCAAAAGAAAAATCACGTCAAAATATACCAATGCTTCCATAAACTTTGTAAATGTCCCTATGTAATACCAGTTATAATACCTCTACACTTGTATGTGACGTCACGTAGTATTGGGACTGAATCACATGATTCAAATCAATAAAAATTATTTATTTTATACATAACCTCCCTACATTTTATACATAATGAGAAATGCTACTACCATTACTATACAGTACATACTATGTATCTAATATGTATTACACAAATATTTCAGAGAACAAATTCAGTCTAATACAGAAATTAAATGTTTCAATTTATCTGTATTGTTTTTTTGGAACCAACCCTATTGCCATACTATCCACAAAGCAGATCCAGATGATTTAATGTGACTGTGATTCATCTGTGATTTCTTGAACACACCTCCGGGCATGCATTTATGTGGCGGTAGAAGTTGCCATAAAAAGAGCCAGGTACAACTACGAAAACGTCTTCAACCCAGGATTTAATGGCTGTGTCTATTTTTCCTCAGGTCAGTGAATGGCACCCTCACCTCCATGTTGAACTGGAATGCCTTGACGGCCTCGGCCACCAGCTTGTGCTTAGTGTCAGTGTCTATCTCCAGCTCATTCATCCTGCTGCGGTACAGCTGCTTGAAGGCCTTGGCGCTGTGGATCATGTCGAACTGGTAGAACTCCAGGCCTTCCCCCGTGGGAGGCAGCTTCAGGGCCCGCTGGGCCACCTTCTTCAGCACCTGGCCCCCAGACAGGTCTCCCATGTAGCGGGTGTAGGCATGGGCCACCAGTAGCACGGGGTCCTCCTGGCCCACCTGGTGGATGCGATCCACGTAGTGCTGCGTGGCCGGGGAGCAACTGGTCTGGCTGTTCCAGTCCGGCCCGTAGAAGTACTCCAGGTCCCGGGCTAGGGCCTCCTGCCGGTGGAGCTCCTGGGGGAAGTAGAGGGGGGCGAAGAGGGGGTGGTCCTTGTTCCTCTCGATCTCCTCCTCCATTGCTGCGTAGGTGTGGTAGAGCGACACGGCACCAAGCTGTTTTCACAAAAAAACATTTGATCCTGAATGGTGTCTTCATTATCAGAGTATATCAGATACATCAAGTTAGATTAGTGGTTGTCAACCTGGGGTGCCACATGCTCAAAACCACTGATCGGACTTAATGTCTGTTTTAGGGATATAACAACATATCGAATATCGATATATCGTGATAAAAATCTTGATACCGGGACTGTGACATATCTACCACGAGATTACATGGTTATTTCGCTAGTATAACTGTGGACTCGGGACTCTCTTTTGAACGGCTCTTTTGTAGGAAGAAAGGGAACAGAGTCTTGCTGGGTGACGATGAGCCGTTGTTTTTCTTTTAAAATATTTAAATGTTGAGGCATGTTGTTCTCCACTGCCAGAAAGTTACCCACCCATTGTTGCACTCGAACAACAGCGCGAACACCGATCTTACAGTTCCCTTGATGCAAACATGCAAGATCAAGATCATCCTTCCATATTCTGTGAGATGTCAAGTCAGAATGTGAAACCGCGCGAACGCGAAGAAGAAGCGCTGACGTCACTTCTCCGTGAAAACATATGTCTGTGTTGTTATGGATTACGAAAAGAGTGGCAGAGGCTCTCAATGATATTACAGAACTGCTCCGGCAGCAGGAGGCACAGAGCCAGGCCCTCGCAGAAAGCAACAATTCCCAGATTGAAGGTGATCACAAGGCGAACATTCATTTTTTATAATATTGCGATAAATATCGTATCGTGGACTTATCGCGGTATTATCGTACCGTGAGTTTTTGGTATCATTACATCCCTAGTCCATTTTGATCCTAGATTCACTGTTCTCTCCCTAACTATAGTATAGACACGTATGGAAGTTTGGACTAAATCATATCTAACAATAAAAAAATTCTCAGATTGAAGAGGTAACAGGGACTACATCCTATAAAACATGGTCTGTAGCCTAATGTATCAAATTGAGGGTGCTTGATATGAAAAAGGTTGGGAATCACTGATTTAGACAACCTATTCTTCTTGGATTTACCTTGAAGAGCTCTTTGCGTATGCGTCCCCTGAGAAAGTCTTTGACAAACTGCATGTTCTCGGCCTTCTCGTGAACTTCTTTGGTCCCTGCCGCCAGCATCTCAGACAGATCCTCTGGGCTGGAGGAGAAGGAGGAAAAAGGTGGAACACACAACAGCCTGTGAATGTTTTGACACTGGAGCACGACACTCGGAGCACTTTGACGGCAGTCCAACCTGAGTGCGTCATCTTTCTCTTCGTAGACCGGCCCCGCTCCATTGGAAACCTTCACAGACTTTTCCATCTTCACTGCTGTTGTGCGTTCGATTTGGTTTTCAGTCACGCACCTAGAACTAGACACTGGCAAAAATAGTGAAAACAGATTAACACCCATTCTATTTAAAATGCTTCAATCCCAGTGATTGAAGGGTTTTGTATATTAAGCCATGGGACAGGAACAAAGCCAGTGGGAAATGTATCCTAAGCTAGAAGGTGAAAGCCAGTATTGAAATGCCAGTACTTACGTCACATGCCATGAATGATACTGTATATATTTCATTTTATTTCATTTTAAACTTTATCTTTTTGTTGTTTTTTTCTGTTATATCTGTTGCTTATCATTAAGTCTAGTGCATATTGGAAGATCTTATTATTTATTTGGTATCATTAACGGTTAGGTTTATTGTATATTTTCCAAATTTTCCACATTGCCATTTTCTTTTTTCATAATTTATTGTATTGCTTTATTATAATTTTGCCTATTGTGTTTATGTGAGCTGCTGGGACTTTGGGAATGAATAAAATATTAATTCATAATTCATACGTTACATTCAGAATAGATTCTTATACAGTTATCGCCATTAAGATGTAATCATTCAATGCTTATGACATAGCAAACCTTTTTGAAAACCTCTTTGCCAAATATGATGAAAATCCATCAATAACCTTTTGAGATATTCAGGTCAATAGACAAATAAACTATGTAAAAAGTATAAACTCTTGATTGAGGCAACACTGGTGCTGGGTGTTTTGGGGCTAAAAGTGGATAATTTGAGCCAGTTCTCATTACAGCAGCATGAAAGAACTGTAATCGAGGCAACATCGAGTGTTTTTATTCTTTAGATGTGTTGTGTGACACTAGTTTCACCAAAGATTGCACAACAGCTTTGCAAGGAAGACAAAGGGACCGTGTGGATCTAGAGTGTTCCTCGGGCTCAAAAAGAGCTGCGCTGCCCTTCATAAATGACATCACAGTCATTGTATAAACAGTGTCATAGATATGCAGAACAGACGAGACTAATAAAGTAAAGATAAGATCACACAAAATCCAACATCAACCACACACGTGACCTGTCCAGCAGTTTCACAGAAAAGGCCTGTTGGATATTCAATAGGTGAAACAAAATGAAAGTCCATTATCTGCACTATCAAACATCATGTACAATCACGGCGTACAACCAATCATTTGTGATCGCTAACCTATCCTGTCATCACATCTTAATATTGAACCGTGAACAAATCATTTAACTGGTTGGTTGACCCACAGTGGGTAAACAAGCCATGTGTACCTACCAGGGGGGATGTTCCGGTCTAAAAGGGTTGACCAGCACTTTCCAAATGGTGGTGGTGTTGTTGTTCAGATGGTGTGGGTTAAAAGTGGACACCGTCTGCCACTTTGTTCAGATGTTTTATGACGTTGACCTTTTCTTCCCCCAACACTGTGCCAGCGAGAGAATGTGAGCGCGACTCTTTGGTAACAAGTGTTGGGAGACGGATCCGTACAGATATGTGACACAGCTTGGCAGGGAGGGGGACACGACAGGATTACATTGCATTACACGGTAAAGAAAGACTGCTGCAACAATAGACCCTGCATCCACACGCAGCAGCTGGTGGAACAAAGTCCACACCAGGGCCGCAGCGGTTAATCGACTAATCCATTAGTCGATTAATCGATTAGTCGCCAACTATTAAATTAATCGCCAACTATTTTGATCATCGATTAATCGTTTTGGTTGTTTTTTAAGATTAAGAAGAAAATTTCCAAATTCTCTTGATTCCAGCTTCTTAAATATGAATACTTTCTGGTTTCTTTTGTCCTGTGTGACAGTAAAGTGAATATCTTTGGACAAAACGAGACGTTCGAGGACGTCACCTCGGGCTTTTTGGGGAACAGCCATCGACGTTTTTCAGCGTTTTCTGACATTCTACGGACAAAACAACTCATCGATTAATCGAGAAAATAATCGCCAGATTAATCGATGATGAAAACAATCGTTAGACGCAGCTCTAGTCGACGCAATCCTTCCAGTGCGTGCTAGCTAATGCATCAGCAGTGGGTTGGAAAGACCCTGTAAAAAATGACCCCTAGAAAATGGAAAATTGGTACATCACAATGCACCAAAAAATGCACTAAAGAAATGGGGGCGGGGGGGTAGAATGGAAATATACAATAAAGCCAAAAAAATGACACAAAAAATGGAAACCAATGGCGTTATACTGTAAAGCTGCAGATGTACTGTCAAACGTCATTGGTGTATTGTTGACTAAAGTCACCACAGGAGCTAATGCTAATGCTAGTCTGAGTTGAACATGACACGGAATACGTACGAGCAGCGTTTTGTCACCAGGCTGCGGCTGGTTGTGTCAACATACGCGATACAATCACCAATTTCAACACACGGACCGATAACTGGACAATAAACTGGAAAGCCCCCCTCTCACCTCCTCGGCGTGTGCGGGTCAGGACCGTCCGGCTTCGGCGGGAAGTGCTGATTGGTCAAG
>OMKR01062307.1:0-19314 GCA_900302355.1 Cyttopsis rosea
CAGTGTGTAGAATTTAGTGGCATCTAGTGGAATGGCAGAAATGGAATATAATATTCATAAGTATGTTTTAATTAGTGTATAATCCCATGAAAATAAGAATTGTGTTTTCGTTACCTTGGAATGAGTCATTTATATCTCCATGGGGGCTGGAGCCCCTTCCACGGACGGCGCCATGTTGCACCGCCATGTTTCTACAGTAGCCCAGAACAGACAAACCAAACACTGGCTCACAGGGACTTTTGTGTTTTCGTGGCCACCGAAGATTCTCCTACACGGATGCTGCCATTTTGCACCGCAGTGGACACGGAGGGGAACTCAGTTGGTTGCAACCTGCAACCTCACTGCTAGTGGCCGCTAAATTCTACACACTGTAGTTTTCAGAAAATCCTTGTTTTTAATGACACCGGTGGCCGTTAAGTGAACTGCAGCCAGCGTCTTCTCATCCTGTTGCTCGCTTGTTGAGAGCACACTCGCACTCCTTGGCGCGAGCGAGCGTCCTGCGCAACGCACCAGAAACTCAGATCAAACTGTCAAACTAGGCAGCGCTGATCAATATGAATCACGATTCTGCCGTTGCGTTGCCTGTTTCCCGCCTCAAATGTTTTCAGAATCATATTTTAGTGAACTGTTTAGCTGTAATATGAGAAAGTTACCAGCCGCCATTTTTTTCCTGCTTGAAAAGGGACGATCCAGAACCAAGCACCACCTGCATGTGCCGATCTCTGATTGGTCGTAGGTCTGTCCATTGCATCCAGAGTGCTCAGGAGCACACGTAAACATCACTTCCTTTGGAGTTTCGTGCAAAAAACCTTCACATAAAAATCAGTCCACAGGCTGTTATAGGCAACTGAGAAAGTCGATGCAAGTCTCATTTTTAAAGTTACGTTCCAATCCGTTCACACATTGACAAAGACAAAGCGATTAATGCATGTAAAAAAAACTACATATAGTCCCTTTAAACAGACAAAAGAAGTGGCTTTAAACATTTTATTTGATATTTTAATAGATACATTAATGATGTCAGTGTATGTATTTTAATGCAGCATTTTGTTTGACACACAGCACAACCTTTGACCCTGCAGGGGATAATCCTGACCAGGATCTCTGAGGATGAAGAGATATACTGAGGGGTCACACGGAAGTCACCATTCAAAACACTTACAGTATTAGCATGCACTCACAAACCAGCAGAGAGCAGGAAGACTGCAGGGCATGGTGTAAGGTAATTGAAATAACCCCCAAAACATCAACAAAGGCTACATTTACAGACTTCCTGTTTATATCGAAAATCTGATGTTATTTGATGAATTCATATCAGCAGTGTAAGGATAGGAAGTAGTCTTTCCACAGCTCTCTCGTGAGATTGTTGACCTGCTGATTAAACCAGGATCAATGAGGTTACTTCCCCTTTATTTTCTATTTCCTGCTTTTGAAAAATGACAAACCATTGGCACCCAATTAACAATCGACCTCATCTATAAGCCGTGAGCAGAGCTAATTTGTGCATAAATGAATATTTCCGGAAAGAAATCGGGGGCATTTCTGCGTTACACACTGATATTGCAGCCTGAATAGGTAAACTAACCATTTCTAAGATGTAAGAAAGGTTTGATAAGAAGTGGTTTACTGTGGATATGAATCGAATTTTAAAAGACCATTTGCAGTTCACAATTTGATTTGGCGACCCAATTAAAATCTCCTGCGACAAACTGTGGGTCACGACCCAGACTGAAAAATGACTGATATAAAGAATGATGGATAAAATAAAGAAATCCTTTATCTTAATCCTCCTTCACCCAGAACAGGCTGTTTCCCCAGGTCTCAAAATCTACATGTTGACTTGAATTTCACTTTAACTGCACAACCAAAAGTTGCTTGCAAAAATGAACTTTATTAATTCTTCCATGATTGATATCATGTGACTGTAACATTCTCAGAATCATATCTACCATAATATATAATATAGTAATATTATAATACATATCAATGAGTCGCATAATCAAAATAGAAATAAAATACATTTGCTACATGTTGCATAATTAGAAATGTGTCAGAGACAGAGTTTCTGAAATAATACGTTTTTATTTAAAGATCGAGTACAATCTGGTTCTAATGTGATTACTTGTATACACTAAGCAACCTACCTGAGCAACAATAAAGCGTCACTTCCCTGACCAGGCCGTGTCCCTTTTACTACGGACGGGTGAATCCCGAGCTACACACGGGCCAAACAGCACCTGCACTTTATGTAAGCAGGGGACTTAGAAAAGAAAGCCTCAGAGCACCAATTGGATTATAGCCAAATCCAATTCAGTCAAATCTTACATCTTTCACCTGTTGGCTGCGGCCGCAGTGGAAAGAAGACAATGATATTCTCTAAATGAGCATATGAACTATTTCTTCCTCATCAGTAAATTCATATTGACTGCATATTAGTAACCATGCACGCTATTTTTTATGTTATTTCAAGCAAAGAATGCTTCGATTTTAGAACATTCAAAATGCATCAATTACAATTTGCAGTGTAAATTTGATCTCAAGTCGCAATATGATATAAATGTCAAAGGCTAAATCAAGTCAAATATCGGTAAATGAAATATAAATATATACTTTTTTCAAAAATATAGACATACAGTACAGTATATAGTGCACCTTACTGAGTGAAGTTAGACATGGCTAAAAACTAGTTTATAAAAATACTCACTGAGGTTTTTGCTCCTCTGCTTAGAGAGGGACTCCACACTCACCAGATCCTTTCTCACATATACATATACACACAATACACACAAACACACCCAGGCAAACATTCATAAGTGCTTCAGTGGCGGATCTAGAAGATCACACACGTCTTGGACTTTCCATCTTCAGCCGCAGCAAAAGATAAAAAAGAAACAAAAGTAAGAAAGCGTCAATGTCACAGACTCGAAGAGACTGCGATCGTTAGAGAATCAGCGGCTGCTTTCGGTAGACACCGGAGACTCACCTTGGTCTCCACCTTCCTTCCTCTTCCTCTCCTCTTCGATCGCCTTCATCTTGGCCTCATGCACGTCGGCCAGCGCTCTCCACTCCGATCTGTTGTTGTTCAAGCCGTCAAACATGGGCTTGATCTCTACATGGAACCTGGAAAACTCCTGCAGAAGCAATACATCGCAGGTATTACATATACACACACACACACTAGAGCTGTCACAATTATTACATAATCGTGTAATAGCAGTTATATAGCAGCAATAAATAGAATACTAATTAGGTGCCAATTTAGATGACAATTAATCGCCAAATAAAATGTAATGATCGCGAGAGCCCTATCACATTCACACAATTATGAAGATTGCAGATTAGGAGTAAAATATTTTCACAGTGGCACAAAAACAATCCCTCATAACTGTCAATGTCCCATATTTAAGGATACGCTGAGGAATACCTTATACACAAAAGAGCACACAAAGTCAATGAAACCGCATTGCATCTTGGGAAGTTCGTCAGCATGGTTTCTGTCCATCATCGGCTGCAGGCAGGAGAGGAAACAATAAATTGTTAAGAGTTTGAGTGAAAGACTACAAAAACAGAAGCAGTTTTGTGGTAAAATGTAAAATACAAATGTAAAAATTGTGCCCATACAATAGGCTGCTGATCCAGAACAGTCCTCTCCAGGTCTCCCTGTTCCCAGAATTCTGCTGCCACCAACAGGGCCACCTAGGACCCCAGGAGAAGCAAGAGAACCATGAATAAAAGACAGAAAATGGTTTTAATTTGTGTTTGTTGAGATGGTTGAGGCTCATGAGGAGGCGAACAGACCTTGCTCTGCACTTCCCACGGCTTCGTAATGGCTGACAAGTCGCAAGCAGTCATCATCATCGCCCTATGGAGGAGACGGTGTATATGTTGGAAAATGAGGGTGACGAAAAAAAACACAGATTCAAAAGTGTTTATTGCAGGTAAGTATAAAGGAAAGTGCTATACAGAACAGAGGTTGTGAATGTTGGAAAGTCCAGAATGTTATGTAACTAAGTTATTCTATTCCTTTATGTCAGATAGCAAGGTACGTTATTAGGAACTGGAATAAATCGAATCAGTACTTTTTTCCACAGGATTTACAGGTTAGTACAAAGATTTTCTTTGATTTCTCTCTATGGGTTATGAAAGTGAGTATAAAGTGAGTTGGGTTCATCTAGAACAGGTAGGTGTAGCAAGTGTGAAGGTAAGTATCAGGTTCAGCGGTAGGTTTAGGGTTATATAATATCATAAATGTTGACTGATGCAGAAGAACTTGACTCATTTTGAGAAAGAATTATATATGGATAAATACAATCAGACAAAATCTTTATGTTGAAATTAAGACTTAAATGTAAGACTATTTAATGACTTTTAATGCCTATTATTTGTAAAACTGAATAAGAACCTGCAGACACCTTGGGTAATCAGGAAATGCAGCCCTAGAAGGCTTATCTTAAATCTTACAATTGAAAATTATATTTACATGATAACTTCCTTCCTCGTTGCGTTGTTGGAGATATAATTGACCTTTTCATTTTCATCTGGGAATTCTTCAACGGTTTCGACAATTTTCTGGAACATGGATCTTTTCCTGAGTGGCAAAACAAAACTATATTACCCAATGTTGGTTATTTGACCCTTGAACCCTGAGTGGAGGCGTTTCTTACTTGAAATAGAGGGCGAGATCAGTAGCGATGATGCAGACTTCAAAAAGACGCTGAACAGTCTCAAATTGACGCTTCTGAAGGTTTTGGAAGATGTTGAGGTTCTGTGTAAATTACAAGGGTCCAGTCAGAGGGTAAGTCGCCATTGGCAAATGTGTCGGCACAATCACAGCCAAAAATTCTGTAAATATGACCAACTATGATCATTAGAGGACCAACCTCGTTCCCCATCAGGGTCTTGCTGTACTCCAGATGATGCCTCTCCATAATGGACGTGCTGTGGAGCTTTGCAAGCGGAGATGCACTCCTGTATAAAACAATCCACCACAATGAATCTGTGTCATTTTTAACAGCACGAGAGCAGTATTAATAATAACAATAATAATAAAATGAAGCAAAATGCATTTAATAAAATTAAACAAATATTATACTCCTCCTACTATCTGTTTTAGGTCATCGATTTACACTGACATTGGAGGATCACGACCGTTCCTCAGCGAATGATTTTCAATCATTATTGATCTTGAACTATTGGTCTTGAAACTGCTCCAAGAAATTCAGAAAATAATCCTCACAGTGCTGAAGTATCGTGATAGTATCATATCGTGAGTTATGTTGCAGATTTCCCCTTGTACAACTGATTGTGCTCTGTCTCCTCTAATTGTCAGCCTCTGGTACTGTCTTCCGAAAATAACCACCTTGATTCTTACTTTGTCTGATAGAGATTGTTTGTTCCTCTGTGGTCGATATCGTGGCAGAATCCAGCAGCAACCATAGTAAAGGCCTCCAGATCTGAGTAGTATTTTTTCAATTTGCCCGTCTGTTGAAGAACAGGAAAGAAAACCGTGCGTTATTTCTCAGGCTCCTTGAGATAAATCATTTGAGTCCTCAATCTTCCACACATTGGAGGTAGATCCCTCAATCATTAAAGGATAGTTTCGCCATTTTTCAACCCAGATGTTGAACACTCACATTACTGACAGTCTTTGTATCTTGAATTGAAAAACAAAATGGTGGCAAACCGTGCATTTTATCAGGTTTTCAGAGAGGGAGGCTGTGCTATAAAGTCGTAAGTGGTATAAAGGATGGAGACCAACATTTTAATAAGGTCAGGGTTCAAAAATAGGGAATCTATCCTTTAATGATTTCCACAGTTGCATGACGTACCACCAGCAGCGTGAACATGGTCTGGCCGACGTTAAAGCCGTGCCTCCAGTTGTGGTAGGTGATGTCACGGTAACCCTTGCGAACGGTGTACATCCACCTTGTCAGAGTCTGTAAGATGGGGGGAAACAAAACAAAGCATCAAATCCTCTGACTGCAATTTTATTTGTAAATGTTAGGTTTTTGACAATCAACACTCAACCGCAAAAACTTTCAAATGTATTAAAAAAGAAGATATCAGCAAATTTAAGTCAGATGAGGGTCAGCCTTACTATAGAATGCTAGGATAATAATAATAATGATAATAATAACAATATTCATCATCAAAACCAATGACAAGACAAAATGAAATATTTAAAGTATTTTAGTATATTAAAAATAGAGCTGCCACAATTATTACATTATCGCCTGATTGATTATTTGAGCTTATTGCGATCATTTTGTAAAATCTTTTCTAATCGCCAACTAAAATGTCATATTTGTGACAGCCCCGCTTGCAAATAACTACAAGCAGTCTAGGACTTATGGTGAAAATGGAAAGTGTGATTTCCCAGATGATACTGCACCTCAGCCGGTACTTTGAACTTCTCCACGACTCCCAGCTCGAAGAAGCAGCGGATGCCGCACTTAATGAGTTCTAACTCTGACAAGGGGAAGTCGCTGAATCGGAACTCCGTCAGCTCCACCTTCTTGGCGTCAGGGATGTTGGTCCTCTGCATGTTGCAAACAAAAGTCCAAACAGTGAGAGAAGACTCGCTTCCAAGCCTAGACTATAGTTCTGCTCAACAAGTTAACAGGTCATGGTGACACATTTTGTCGACATAATTCCATAGGCATCATCACATTGTCCTAACAAAAAGCATGAAGAATTTCTATCTAATTTTAAAAGTGGTAATCCGTAATATTATTTTGTTAAAAAATCTCATATTTGATACTTTACTTAGGCACTTTATAAGAAACAGCCATTCACTGCATCTGCATTATACACTACATGTGCTCCTCTATATGCTGATTCCATTGTTTGTGGCAGGGTCCACCTTTCCACACAAGGACGCACTGATCAGGCACGTGCAAGCAACCATTTTAGGGTGAAAACTATGTTGGAAACACGTAACACTTTCAAATACATAGAATTCTGGGAATTGTAGTGTAATGCACCAAACACAGACAATGTTATGGGTTGAAAAGGTTAAAATGATAACATCATCGTAACTTACCAAAAGTTTGTACATCTCTTTCTCGTCACATTCTTCTGGTTTAGAGCCCATCTTTTCCACAGTGTTCTGTCGTAAAGAAGTTCAAATGTGTCAAAATGTATCATTGTTCACCTCCTTGTGCAACAAACAGTGCAGCTTTGAGTCTCCCTCTCTCTCCCTCAATTGAAATAATACCAAATAATTGGTCGTGCTTACCAGAATGGTCTGCACTTCACGCGGTGTGGCCTTGGTGTGGCACATGAGCATCTCCTGGGCCACGTCTTTCCTCCACTCGGTTCGGTTAAGTTTATCGTATGTGTCACAGTTTATCATGGACCAGCCGAGGAACTGCGTCAGCGCCTGGCGGCAAGGAGGAAGCCATGACAAGTACGTATCATTAGACTGATCAATGTTATTGGCAAATCATGTCACTCAACTTGTGTGTGTAACGTCAAACATTACATGGAATTTGGACAATGTAATTAAATGACAGCATGAGAATTAGAAAGACGGATTGACTGAGATTGAATGAACAAGGGGGTGCTCTTTAAAAAACACACATACATATATATATATATATATATATATGCATGATGAGTCAAGTTAGAAGTGATGGTAGAAAATATTAGTGTTTCAATTTTGGTCCAAAGAGAACTAATGAAATAATAAAAGCACAATTTTGGATACATATTTGTTCATACCTCTGTTATTTGCTCATCATTCTCATCAAATGGTTTGCCATCCACTCTATTGAAAAAAGTGGCAATTCCGACTATTTCTTCCTTTTTGTTGACAATGGGGAGGGAGAGGACGTTCTTAATCTTCCACCCTGTCTCATCTACTGCTCCTTTCTGCCAAACATATTAAATATCAATGTTATTTTTCAAATATACAGTCACATCCGCTGCATCAGTGAGAGAAAATAAACTAGTCTAGGGCAGGGGTTTCTCAAATATTTGCTTGGCATTTCCCTTGGCAGACTAAGCTCTGGATTCATCTACCTATAAATTAACTGCAATAAGTGAAAATCTCACAACAAAAAACTCACCAATATTAGTGAGGTTGATTATATATTTTATTTTAAAAAAGGAGCTAAATTTAAATATTTTACGTTAATCATTTGTGAGGATTGTCTCACCTGAAATGTGAAGTACTCATCTGCAGAGGCATTCATCATGTTGCAAATCTGGCAGAGAAAAAGTAGGTTTCTACATTACATACTCTAAAATATTTAATATCATAAGGCTTTCAGTTGTATGTATTGGGGGAAAGTATCCAAACTAGACAACTTACAAAACCGTTCTCAGCCACATACGTTGGCAGCCCACTGACCATCGCCCAGTGGTCAGCAGGAGGGCTTCTGTGAGGGCAGAAAAGAGTGATCGTAGATGTAAATAAAGGTTTTTCAAATGATCATTCCAGTCATCCAGTACCTTATTACTTTGGGAGTAATTTGTCAACATACTATGTCAGAGTTTGTCATGGTTCACTACTTACGGAATAACTTTGATCTCTTCTTTGTCCTTCAGCAAGTAATCAATAATCTTGTAGAAATGGATTTCCTAAATAAAATAAATAAGAATGGTTTTACATGTACATGTATATATTTAACTTGTACCGAGGATTAGTTGTAATGAAATGTTTCGACGGTGTGCTTACTCTGCCATCAGGTGTCTTTGGGCCTTTGTACGGCTCCTGTTCTCCTAGTTTGATGGGCCACTCATCATAGAATTCCTGTTAGGGAAGGACCTTTAGTCATTATACCTCGTACTACACTGTAAAGTTATAAGACAGTTTACTTTAGCTGTGCTCATTATGGTCTCCAACACACCTTTTCTTTGGTCATGTCCAAGAGTCCCACAGAGTATCTCTCACATTTGAGATATGTCCTCACTGTGTACAGCGCTTTGTGAAACTGTCTTTCAATATCCGTTAATTCCTCGAACACTTTGCTGGCTGACCACAGCAAAAGCTAAAGTGGAGAGAAGACTTTCAGCTTTATTTTGATCAGTGAAGTAGGTACAATAGACATATTCCATATCATCTCAATACATCTGTAGTAGCATTGTTCGACAATCCAAAGGTCTAACTGGATGTTTTAACTATGTACCTGGCTTCTCCTGGACTCTACATCCCACATGTAGGCAGTGTGTGCCTGGAGAGCGATCACAGCAGCGAAGTTCACATATTTATTGAAGAGCTGAAGAGGAGAGAAATCAAATACAGCATAAAATTATTGTTCCAATAACAATTTGGAACATTTGACTGTTCAGTGACAATATAAGCAACGTAACAAACAGGGCCAGCAGAAAAGATCGGCCCCCTTTCAAACTGGATTATGAGTTGAATTGTCATAACTGTGATCAAGCTTAAAGTATTTACATACTGTATAAGTATACTTCATTTGTATGAGCTTATTCTGTTCTGAACTGAAATACTGAAACTGTGTGACCCCAAAGGAATACTTTGAATACCTAGCCTAACAGACCCATATAAACAATTAATAGGACTGGAAGCTATTTTGGGACAAAGCAACTTTCTCTCATCCTACCTCCTGGTCACTCTGTGAGAACTCGTTAGCCCCTTGCTTGTTCAGTGCCATGACAACAGCAATGGGCTCCTTCCCACTCATGACAGGAGCAGTAAGCATGCACTTGGTGGAATACTTTGTCTGATTGTCCACAAAGTCACTGAAGTGAGAGTTCTGGAAAGACACAATGGTAAGATAAGGGTTGATGTTTCAGGTTATCGTGTTGATTGAGGTTCATAGAGCTTCAATAAGATCCTGAACAATGTTTTTTAGTTTGGGACAGAACTATTGACCCTGTTACAGTACATTTCTGTTTAACCAATGAATCGGCATAGGGAATTTTACATATAAACCAGATTTTCTGTCTTTGAGAAACCTCTGAACCGTTGAGAAAACTCTCGTCTCATCACTTCACAGTTGCATGATATTCAGACAGCTTACCTTCTTCACATCAGGGATGTTTTGAGTTTTTTTGGAGTGGGCTGTCCATCCAACAATGCCCATATCAGTCGGGAACACAATCTCCACATTGGGGTTCACCAAGTTTTTATCAAATGGAGAGGTGGCTGTTACATCAAACAGTAGAGTGGACAGCTCAGGTGTGCCGTTTCTGGACCTGCAGGCAAAGTAGCTGCAACGATCGGCCTGAATCATCAGAGAAATCCTCTGGAGGACTTTGTGCAATGCTTTCTCCATTGGGTTGGTGCCTTGCATCTCCTTGACAAGCTCAAACATAAATTCAGCCTCTTGTATGCTGGTGACATCCTTGTACGATGACGGTTCTTTCACCTGCACCTGATTGTTGAAGGCAGCAATGATCACATCTGCTTTGACCTTCTTCTCATAATACTCCTTGGCAAACTGTGGGTTGTTGTCAAGGAACTTCTCCACGCTGTCCTTGTCTGCCATTTCGTCCAAAGTAAAGGTCCCTTCTCTCGTTGCAGAACAGAACAGCAAAAGTGTCCAGAAGCTGTGCCAGTCTAAACCCTATTGAGGCATCTCCTGATCTCTGGTAAGCACAGGGGACTGAAGCTCAAGCCTCAACATACTCCTCAGTAACAAAAAATAGTGAGTGGCTTACTGGGTAAGGGGATCCCAGGGGACACTAATGGTTGTGACGCAAGAGTCATAAAGCCCCTGAGCTTCCTTAACCTGTAAATCCAGCAGCTTGTCATTTTTTGAAAGGCAAATCCCATCACTGGTAAAGATGGCTGTGTTATGGCGTGTTTGACCTGCCATGTTAGAGGGCAAGGGGTTAGATGTCAAGGCTGTGCTAACACCTTAGGATTTCCTAAAGCTATGCATCATAACCTGATGACATAATGGGATTAGTCTACATTTTTATCAATATGCAATGTTCACATTTTTACCATCAGAATGTTTTACTAAATAACTGAGTATCTAGTGTAAATAATTCCCCCTCCGTGGTATTTTTGTATTAAAAACATAATTCCATAATAATGAGACCCAAAGAAAGCTGGACAAAGCAGCTATATCATAAAACCTGTGTTAACTTCCTTATTGAGTCTGAGAGGCTTCATATGACAGTGGGAAACATGATAGGGCAGAACAATGAACATTGACATAGGAATCAGTGAATGTGCAGAGGACCATTTGAAAGAGCAGGAAATTTAAGGAGTATATAAGGAGTGTACATATGTGGTTGTATAGTGACACGACACAGAGACTGTGTCCCAGGGCACTTCAACAGAGGTAATCTAATAAGGTAGATGACACCGGACCACCTGAAGTGACCACGCTCCAGTTGGACAGAAGGACAACTCAGCACGAATACTGGCAGGCTACAAAGTTGTGATCTTATTTTAGAACGGATCAGACGGTACCTGATGCGATCCATCTCGGTTTGCTGCAATTTCATTCTGTTGGGTTGTAAACCGAGCTCAATAGTAGTCTTAGTCACTGCAATGGTATTAACGCCTCTTGTTGGCAAACAGACCATTTGCCATTTGTTGTCAAGATCTGATTAAACAGCAGACTGCTCTCTCATGCCAGATGGACACGACAAAAAAGCAAATGTCATTTTAAAAGGACAGTTGTACCTGTATAACTATGTATTAAACTAGCACTACCATTTTGTATGTTGGTTGATAGAGATGCTAAGTAAAGATATTCAGTTTAATTTGTCTTTCCTATATTTAGTTATTTCAATGTTACTTGGCTATTGAGACTGTTGTTTAAGGAATGTGTGTGCATAAATATATATTTGAATTGTTTGTGGAATCAGAATGTAGTATCTCTTTGAGATATAAAAGTACACATTTGTCTGAGAAACATCACACACGGCACAATGACAGACTGTTTTATTACCGTTATCAGGAACACAGCTCCAGTATTTAGTGCCGAGACAGCCTTCACCACAATGGTGCCAATAGAAAGTGAGTGATGCAGTTTTGTAAATAGAAAGTTTGCTAACTGGGTAAGGGGAATCTTTTGAAGAGGTTGTGATTGTTCACATCCATACATGATGAAAAGGCTTTTAATCTAAGATATACATTTAATTACATAAAGTTCCATAAAATTTATATATTATTTGAGGAGCAGGGATGAGGCTGGAAGATAGGGCATGAGAAGGGGGAGGTGAACGCTCAGATTTATAATGCTGCTTAATCTGACCACAGCATCTGTGGTTAACTGTTGACAGTGCATCACACAAGACAGATATACATAGGGTATCTGCAGCCTTCAGAAAATTCAAGTTAAGGCTGTTTTAATGACCAATTTGGTATTGGTACATTATCCTTTTAATATCTTATGGTAATATCTTATGTATGCATAGCATTAGTATTTTATGTTTATCAAAACAACCGGTTAGCAAACCTAACAAGTTTGCCCACCATTATACTGTAAGCTTGCATTTCATTAGCATGAATTTGTGTGAATCAAAATGCTGAACAAGCAAATTTACTGTACTACACATAAGATACATCAATATCCCAAAATAAATTCCACAATTTACCAGATCGTGGTTCCGGTAGTGGTCACATGGTTTTGTTTTGATAGTAATCCTTTATTTTAGCACATGAAAGAATATTTAGGGTCCCAGTGTTCATCTATTTACAGGCTTTTTTGTTTAGTGTCCTTGGGTTAGTGAAAGGCACTTATAAAACTATCTCTCAATCTATTTAACCAATAACCAAGAGAGCACAGCACATTCAAACCTGCAGTATTCAGCCTATGGCCGGCCTGCAGTTGACAGAATTGTCAGCTCCTTGGTGCTTAGTCTTCCTCTCAGACAGGATAAGTTCATCATATTCTAACTTTTCATGAAATTGCTTCCTGAAATGTTAGCCGCGGTGTACCTAAACCATCATTAGCAGCTTTTTCTAATGCTGTTAGCATCTAGGTTAACCCCCGGCATCACGTTCCCTAGCAGTTTGCAGTTGCAGCTGCAAAACGGACCGCTGTCTGTCAATATTCTTGGCTGGCAATACAAATCCCCTGCCTTAAATAGTGTGTGACGAGGATTAACTTAGACAAGCTGTTTTGAATTATTCATCTGGTTTGACCAGTACAAGGCCTGAAACACAAGCACGGAGCCACCAGACAAGATATGAGAATTTTTATAATCATGTTTGCATGAAAACATTGGTTGATGAGAAAATAGGAAATGTTTTACTGTCAAAATTATTAAAACAGTACAGTATAGTCTTCAATCCATAACAAGCCAAACTGCAAACATTTTAGACCTTTTAGAATAATAATAAAAACGACTACTTTGCCTGAACATTGTCAAATACTCCAAAACTCACCAGATTTATAGGTCTTACAAACATAATTTAACATAACTCAAGAGTCAGAAAAGGCTATTTAATACCTCAATGTGAAACTGCATCGTGAAAATAAACATGAACATTTCATGAGGGTGTCTCTCTCAGTTACCACAGTGGTCAAGGTGGGCAATCAGCTCTCGGTACTGGCTGACGGGGCACTGGACTCCACAGGAGGGACACTGCAGGAATCTGCTGTCCAGCCCCTTAGAGACGCTGGAGAGGGAGATGGGAGGGACACCAACTCTTGCCTCGTCTCCCTTCTCGGAGTCTACACCATGCCACTGTCTCTGCAACATCCACGTCAAACAGTCACAGACTTAAAGGATCAGTTCGCCACATTTCATTTATTTAATTTTTTTATATTTCTTAATGGTTTTGTTATATTGTTTCTCTGCATTTTAACTAACTGATTTAACAGTTTTTTTACTTTGTTCATTTATAAACATTTATTTTACAATAATTCCTTATTTTTTCTTTTTTTTTATATTCTTAAACTTATTGTAATTCAGGTCTTTGTTGCAAATGAGATCTTGTTCTTAATGACATTTTTGATTTTACCTGATTAAATAAAGATTATATATTTCTAACTGTTGGTAACTTTGGTGAATCTCACTGTTTTTAATTATTATCTTAATTCAGTAATATTTGATATAGATTTCCACTACAGTATTATGACTATTGTGACTGACTGTTCTATCCATACCAACCTCTGACAGTTTTGCCATGTGATGTTCTGTTATGCGCAGCTCCTTGTGGACCGTATGCAGTTGTTTTTCAAAATAGAGACAATCCTTCTTCGAACATTCAAGCTCTCTGGATGACTTCTGGGACTAAATTGAAAGAAATAGCCATTATACTTAAACCAGCAATATGGTTAAATGGTTGATTCTAGAAATGACACCAATCTGATACCCAGTATCCTATGAGCCAATACCACCAAAAAATGTTGGATTGAATATCGGAGGTGAAAATAATACAAATCTGATCCGATTCTCAAACAAATCCAGATTGAAATATCATGGAAATACTTTTTGCAACATTGTTGATGCGAGTCGGACATGTGATTACAACACTAGATATTTTTGTTTTAAATATATTACTTTTGCACAAGTTTGCAGTTTAAGGGATATTTAAGTTTTTTTGTGAAAGTGTTTTAACGGAATAAAACTAATTAGCGGTTTTGTACAAGTCATGTTGTTGGCAATGTTTCTTCCTGTAGTAGGTAGTGAAAGGTAGTACTACATATTGCATGGCTCACCCTCTGAATGGCCCTCATTTTGCTTGTGTGAGCAGTCCTGGTTGGCTTGCTTTAAAGTTGTTTCTCTTGGTACTTTTAGATGACCATCTTAAGCAAAGTGCATCAATTGTTGAAGAGAAAAAATATCGAATTGGTATATATATATTTTTTCTTAGCGAGTCATGTCGACGCTTTTAGAGGGCTCAGTGTAGTGTGAATAGAGTAAGGCCTGCCAGTTCCTGTGGATGAGTCAGGCTCAGAGCAGACTGACAAACACAATCTGTTGATCCTTATTAAAGTGGATTTAGTGGTGGTATCTTTCAATGACTGGATGGATTAGCAACAACCTGAGGTTTCTGTTTAATGCACCAGGTTTATTGAATTACGGTGTAATTAAGGAGCGTGAGTGTGGCGGCTTGGGTATTTGTGCATAACATGATTCCCCAGACTCGTAAACACTGACTTCTGGCGGAAATTCGGCGTACATGTACCATACCAATGTCAAATTGCGTTCACTAGTCAGCGCACAAATTTTACATTACCCATGAACATTTTTTGGAGTAGCACGTATTTTATTTTTGTAAAAGTGATGACACTTCTGATGACCGCCTATTCAAATGGCATTAAATACAAAATATGGCAAAATTTGGTGTCTTTGAGAAAAATAATGAAAAAACAAAAAATGTCAGCTATTATCATAAAAATGAACATTCGTAATGTGTTATGTTGGATGTAATCATCCAACAGTCATTCCCATCTGAAATCACAGGGTAAAGGATCTTATCTCACACTGTCGTACCAGGAGAAAGAACTCCGCAGACCTGAGTTTCTCCTGGGCGAGTCTTCTCTTTAAGTCCTTGATTTTGGCTGTAAGGCTGCTTTCTCTGTCTCCAGAGCGTCTCTGCTCCTGTGCACAGTTCCCCAGCAGCTCTTCCACTTCTCTCTGCTTCTTCTCGTACCTACAGTTCACTTCACATGATTTCACTCTCAAGCCGCCTTTACCATGAATCTGACAAACGACAACTCACTGGAAGTCTCATCAGTCTCAATTGAGACGGAAACTCTGCAATGTGCAGATTTCTGTATCCGACTGAGGGTCCGGATGTGTTTTCAATTCTTGCGACAAGTTTTGGTTATGACACTACGACTGGGAGCCAGTATGGCAAGCTAGCATTCTTAGAAATAAGTACTTATATATTACAAAATGACATTGGGTGCCACCATATTCACTATCAATACATCTCTTTTTATATTAAAGAATTGTGTGTATTTATTAATTTGCGTGCTCTGTATACACTGTAAACACTGTATAAAGGACATTTTCAGCTTTCATTTGTTTAGTGAAAATGGTAAATGTGCAGCTGAGAAAACTACCTGCAATCATATAGTAGTCAGATCTGCTGTTGGAATCAGTGTAAAGACGGCTTTACTTTCATGAGGTTTACCTTTCTAACATCTAGACAGTAGAGTCACTCACCTCCGCTGCATGCCATTCAGGGCTCGCTGCGCCTCCAGCAATTTGTCATAGAGCTCCTGTATCTGGCAATGCTTTCTCCCTGAAATAAAAGGAGGCAATGCAACTAATGAAATTAAGATAATGAAACTAAGCAGAGAAAGAAGAATAAAGAGGGGAATGTGTATTTCTTTTTGCAATTACCAAATATATATTACCATTATCACTACTACTATTATTATCATCAATATTACTATTATCCCCATTATTATTGTCATTATTAGTATTGCTGTTAGCATCATTATGCCATTATTATTATTACTAGACATATTTTTACAATACAGGCGTACACATACCAGCATATTTACTAGTACTATCATTGCATATTATTGCTACGGACTATTGCTATACTATTTGTAGTTTTCTGTAGTGTACTGCCATGTACCCATATCATGCTCACTGGTTAGCATAGTGCTACTCCCTCCCTGTTAACCTCTGTTTATATGTGTACATATCTTTTATTTCATTTTTTAAATCTCTTCTGACACCTGAATACTCCCCACCTGGGAATAATAAAGTGCTATCTTATCTTATGTTACTGTACAGTATGCTAAAACAACCCTTGTCATCTACCACCTTGTGACATATGGCTCAGACTTTCCGATATCACTTAAAATCTGTCAGGGGGGCAGCAGGGGAATTTGTGTTTTCAAAAGCTTTATTTTGACTGTTTGTGACTGTTCCCTGAGGGAAATTGGAGTATCACAGCAGCTCTACAGCAATATGTGGAGAAATGTGAAAATATACAATAAAATGCTTAACTGTACACAATAACACCCTAAACTACAGATAGCAGATGCCCAAATAGTGAGTGCCCTCTGCCTACAGCCTCCATGGCTCACCCTCTGAAAGGCCCTCATTGTGCTTGTTTGAACAGGCCTGGCTGGCTTGCTTTAGCTGATGCTCCAGCCCTAACATTCTGTCCAGAATCACCATTGCATTCTTCTCTCTCTGCTGGTTCTTCTCCAAGGCCTAGGGGGGAATCAAACCACAACGAAAAGCCAACAACAGACAGACAGCAACTATGGGGGGTGGCGCCATCTAATAAACATCCAGCAGAAAGTGACAACAAATGGTCACTTTCTCAGTTTGAACACACATAAACAAAAAAAAAAAAAAGAATGAAACCAATGTAAACACAGCGTACATGTGATGACATCAGTCTTAAGCAGGATTAAGAATCAACAAAAAATGGTTGATGCAAACTTGACTAAAACTTTAACCATGCTTACATCTATGATCTGATGCTGAAGCAGTGTCACAGAGCATGTGGATTCCTGCCCATCAGAACTGCAGTCCTAAGAGAAAATATAAGACACAATGCAGATTTATATAGTATTCACAACAGATCGTTTAGCAAATCTCTAAATTGAATGCAACCAGTGAAATGTCCCAGCAAGGCCTAAGAAGCCATTGGCAGCTAAATTATCTCCAGAATTTTAATTGAATCAGTGATTGCAAATAGCTTTGTAATAGGGTGCATTCTTTATTATGAACAGTAAAGGCCTCTGAGCAGTTTAGGTGAGCTGAGAGTGGGGGATCTGAAATATCAATGCTGCCACCTAGTGTTGAAAGTGACAGAATATTTAAAATGCAAATAAACAATGTTGCACACAGTAATCCCTGATACAGTACCTGTTCAGGAATTCTCCTCTCCAGATCCGGGCATCTCACTGACATGGCGGTGAGAAGAGTCTCGAGAAGTTTATTTTTTGGCTCATTGTCATTGACACAGCGGTCAATCTGTTCCTGAAGATCTGCATCAGGCTCCTCTCCTTCCGCATACAGGTTTGACCTTAGCAGAGTTATCTCCTCATCTTTGGCCCTCAGCTGTTGAGTATTGTATACTCTTTTATTTTTACAAGGGAGTGTATTCTTTGTAAATGATCAAACAAAAACAGTTTCCACGCCCATGCCCCAATACTACGCATATCAATGCATATTTACAGTTATTTGGCTTGATGTGATTGACCTGAGCCAGACAGGCAATGTTAAAACACACACTTTTTGCATTACTGTATATATACAGTATATTGTGATAGCCATTTTGTTTTCCACCTTGCTAATGACAGTACTCGTTATATACAGTACATACATGTTTATTGTTAATTTTTAAGTTTATTGTATGCTGCCAATTTTTTCTATTTTTTTATTCTTATTACGTCATTTGTTTTTATGTGTGCTGCTATCTATCTACAGTGCATCCGGAAAGTATTCCTATCGCTTCACTTTTTCCACATTTTGTTATGTTACAGCCTTATTCCAAAATGGATTAAATTCATTTTTCCCCTCAAAATCCTGAAATACCCCATAATGACAAAGTGAAAAAGGTTTTCTAGAATTTTTTGCAAATTTATTAAAAAATAAAAAAATGAAATATCACATGTACAGAAGTATTCACATCGTTTGCTCAATACTTTGTTGAAGCACCTTTGGCAGCAATTACAGCCTCAAGTCTTCTTGAGTATGATGCTACTAGCTTGGCACACCTATTTTTGGGCAGTTTCTCCCATTCTTCTTTGCAGATCGTCTCAAGCTCCATCAGGTTGGATGAGGAGTGTCAGTGCACAGATATTTTCAGGCCTTTCCAGAGATGTTCAATCGGGTTCAAGTCTGGGCTCTGGCTGGGCAACTCAAGGACATTCAAAGACTTGTCCCAAGGCCATTCCTTTGTTATCCGTTATTTGTTATCCTTTGTTATCTGTGCTTAGGGTCGTTGTCCTGTTGGAAGGTGAACCTTCGCCCCAGTCTGAGGTCCAGAGCGCTCTGGAGCAGGTTTTCATCGAGGATATTTCTGTACATTGCTACATTCATCTTTCCCTTGATCCTGACTAGTCTCCCAGTTCCTGCCGCTGAAAAACATCCCCACAGCATGATGCTGCCACCACCATGCTTCACTGTAGGGATGGTATTGGCCAGGTGATGAGCGGTGCCTGGTTTCCTCCAGACATGACGCTTGGCATTCAGGCCAAAGAGTTCAATCTTGGTTTCATCAGACCAGAGAATTTTGTTTCTCATGGTCTGAGAGTCCTTTAGGTGCCTTTTGGCAAACTCCAAGCGGGCTGTCTTGTGCCTTTTACTGAGGAGTGAAAAAAGGCCTGATTGGTGGAGTGCTGCAGAGATGGTTGTCCTTCTGGAAGGTTCTCCCATCTCCACAGAGGAACACTGGAGCTCTGTCAGAGTGACCATCGGGTTCTTGGTCACCTCCCTGACCAAGGCCCT
>OMKR01062308.1:0-18644 GCA_900302355.1 Cyttopsis rosea
CAATGCATTTGTTTTTTTGTTTTTTTAATCTGGCGTTGTTAACATTAGTAACGGATGCTCATTCTTTATAAAGCAACATTTTACTAGGAAGACATGACATTTGAGTGCAAATTATGTAAAATATGTAATTTAAATGTGTACATTTATAAAACAATAATAATACGTAGGGCTGGGCAATAAAACGATAACGATAATTATCGCAATATTTTTTCCTCGATGTTGAAATAAAATAGGCTCGATAATTTTCAATAAAGTCTTCCGCAGATCTTTGTTCGTTTATAGATGCGTTAAGTGAAAAGCCAATCAATTAGGACGATGTAAAGCAGACCTTTCACCGCTAGCCAATCACATTTGTTGATAGAGAAAGAAGCCCCGCCCCCTCCCTCCTAGCTAGGTTGCATTCGCAAACACAAACTACGGAGCAGAGTCGTGGCAGCGTGGCGTCCTGAGCGACTCATCTCGGAGCAGAAGGAGAAAAAGCATCGCTGACAACGGGGCCACATCCATCCCAAAGCAGACGTGTAAAATATGTCGACGAGACGTGCCGAAGAGGGACAACCCCACAAACTGTATTATTTATTTAGATTTTGGCCGACTTTAATTTTGTTTTTTAATAATAATACATTTTATTCGAGTGAAATGTTAATAAAAGCAGCTGCACTGGTTACTTCTTGTTCACTTCTTACTTACTGTACATTACGAGTGCTGTACCATGTTCATTGTATAAAAATGTTTACCATTTTATATTTATTTTGTTTAAAATGTGCCTGGTCGCCTCCCTAGGGAGGTGTTCCAGGCACGTCCAGCTGGGAGAAGGCCCCGGGGCAGACCCAGGACCAGGTGGAGGGACTATATCTCCACGCTGGCCTGGGAACGCCTCGGGATCCCCCAGTCAGAGCTGGTTGATGTGGCCAGGGAAAAGGAAGTCTGGGGCCCCCTGCTCGAGCTGCTACCTCCACGACCCGACCCCGGATAAGCGGATGACGATGGATGGATGGACTTATACTATTTACTTTCAGACAAATATAAAAGTAAAATAAGATGTGGAAAGCAAATTATATTTTTTTGATGCAAATTCCTTAATCTCCACTCAAGTGCTTTTCCACAGTTTTTGAGAACTGTGGTGGGTGGAGACCCAAACATAGGCTGCAAATTAGATTCACACAATCAAACTCTGTTCACTGCATAATTTTGTAATTTACTTAATTGCCAGTCATCAAGACACAGTTATGAATAACACAGTGTAGTTTAATAATGCATACCATTTTTGAGTCATACTGTTAAACACATGTACACATGTTTAAGCCAAGAGGATAGATTCTGCATTTTCCAACTCAGGCCTTATTAAAATGTTGGTTCCAATCATTTATAACAAAAAATAAATGAAAAAAAAAACACTACGAAACTACACTAGTCTTAACCGAAGATAATTCCCAGAAAACCTTGGAGGAAAAAATGGAAGAAATCTTGAGAAGGGGCCACAGAAGGAGGAACCTTCCTTCTAGGACGGCTAGGTTAGAATGGATGCCGAGTGGTGTCCGTTAGTAATTTATTTAAAAACTCAAACGTATTTGTATAAAATAGTATATTCAATACCTGTACGAGTTGCTGTTTAAGTTTCTGGATCTCTGAGATGTTGAGCTCACTCAGCAGGTCGTCCACCAGGCTGGGGGCGGGCTTCACCACCTCTCCTCTCTTGTTTCGTTCACCCTGAGCTGCCTTGGCCAAGCCGTTCTCAAAGCCCCGGATCAGATCGTCGTTGTCAGGCTCGGTGACCACGGAGGAATCGTCGCTGAGTTTTAAGTTGTCAATAGAGATGTTGAAGCTGCTGTGGTACAGAGAGTCTCCTATGGTCATGTAGTGCGACAGCTCCTTTCGCAGTGTGGCCTTCTGCTCACGCTCCGTCTTGATGGTCTCCAGCGCCTCGGTGAGCTGCCGCTCCGCGATCTCCCTCAGCCGCATGGCCTCCTCCAGCTGGCTGTGCAGGCACTGGGAGTCTTCCTCCAGGCGACGGATCTCATGCTTCAAGCCCTCAAACTCCACCTGCACAGGACAAACATTTTAATAAAATACAGCACAAAGTTAGTTTTACTATTTCAGGAGTGTCCCATATATTGTGTTGAAACACTGTCTGAGACAAGCACTGGTGTCCCGAGAATTCACTCTTCTAAGTTAAAAGAGTTTAAGAAGAAAAATTTCCCTCCAGCTTAGAGAAACTGAGGTTCCCTGATCTCATGTTATCAAAGAAGAACACATGTCTAACTTTTCTTCAGTCCTCATCGTGGCCCTCACCTGGCTCTGCCTTAGCACAGACACTTGTTTTTGCAGAGAGATGTTCTCATCCTCCAGCTCGCTGTAGTCCTGCAGGAGACGGGTCTCCCGCACCTTGTACTCTCTGATGTCATCACGCAGCTGACTGCGCTGCAGCTCCACCAGCTTCGAACTCTGCACACAGGAGAGAATCGTGCAAAACAGAAATATATTACTTTTTGTATCTTATTTTAAAACATTTATCGCTAGAAGATTGTCATTGACCGTAATGTCTCTGAGACGTCTCTGGAAGTGAGAGCAGAAGGATGTGTCCCAGACGGATCCAAGGAGCATCATGTCAGCACAGCTGGCAGAGGTTAGACTTTGATAATGAGGCAAGATGAACATGGAGTTACAGAACGGTGATACATGGAGGAAATCCTTTTTGTCACTGAGAGGAACATTAGTTGTGGGTACACTTTGAGGCTGCTAGTAACTGACCATCCCTCACTACAGACACTCACACCAACTCACTCCAAATCTTTCTGTAAAAAAAACCTTCCAACTGCTTTCAGGGAATACTGCACTATGATGAGGTTTATCCTTATTTTCTATCAGTCACGATCTGGATAGATTTATATATTTTTTAATTGTTCTTCACAGGGTATTGTGAAGGTGTGAGATTCTTCAGTAGAAATCCTTCTGTTATAATGGAAGCATAGTGGGTCAAACTTCCACAATCCACAGTGCATCTCAATCACACATAATAGCATGTAGTGTAGTAAATTGTTATTCTCCAAGTTCAAAGTCAGGTAATTCAGAGGTAAGCAGAAAGTTAGGGCTAACATTCTAGAGAACAAGTTTATTTTCCTATTAGCTTAATCAAATATGTCTTGTCTAAATCATTATTGAAAGTCTCACTGTGCAGAATGATCCACTCATACAACATACAACATACTACATTTCATACAACATTGACATAAAAATAAATTGTGATAAAAAGATATAGGCCTCACATATCGAGAATATAGAAATCACCTTAATTGAATGTGTGGACGTTACTGTGGGATACTTAATACATTTGATGAATTACACTATATCATTGATTTATTGAAGCCAGGACCAAACATAAAAAGGTTCATGTTATAGAGTACTAGACAACATGTACAGGTAGAATTTAAATCAAACTGAACTCAAATTGAGATGCATCTGTGGTTTGACTTCACATTCAAAGGTCAATGACTGCCTAGATGGGGCCCGATTGTTCTTTGTCTGTATTGTGGTTGGGCGATGGTTTCTATTTTCATATAGTCAAATCATGGCTGCTCGAGATCGCCGATATGCAATCCAATCCAAGAGTGCTAGAGCGTGGAAACGCGCGCACGCGTACACACACACACACGCATTCATATAGATAGTGTTTTTTTGTTGTGTGTGCGTGTGTGTGTGTGTGTGTGTGTGTGTGTGTGTGTGTGTGTGTGTGTGTGCAAAATTACCATCCCGGGGCACTGACGTGCCTTACGGAGCAGACCGTGCTGCAGCGTCACATCTCTGGGACTTTATTACATTAATAATAACATTCTTAGTAGTCGTATATTTATTTGTTTTTATTAAATTTGGATTAAAGATTTTATCTTAAGCGTAAATAATCTCACCTTTAAGCATTCTGCAAGAAATACAGTTACGTGAATAAACATTTATAAAAGAGTCTGAACATTTTATTTAAAAGATTTCAACATTAAAAAATGACTGTGGAGGATGACGAGGAGAGGAGAGTATGGGAGAGTTGGCTCCAAGTGCCGCTGAGCCCAGCGGAGCGCCATGTCCGTCCGCTGCGCTCCATGAGAAACACAAGTTCTGATAGTAATTTAGTAAAAAGAATCACCTAAATATCGGCGTAGGAAAAACCAATCACCGATTATCCCTTTGATCATCGATATACAGTACAATCTGATCGCGAATCGGCACAAGCCTAGTCTGTATGTGCATATTTTAAGACAAAGCGTGTAGATTATTATTCTAAAAGGTATAAAATATATAGACAGCTGTCATCGCAAGGTGTGTGTGTGAGAGTGAATGAACAAAATTAAGTTATTGAGCGAGTTTTTAAAGTTAAGCACATTGTTTCTACCAAGTACCCAGTGAGCTTTGCAACTTCAGCATGCTCTTCTTACCTTGGGAAAACAGCCTCTATGCAACTTGGTAAAAGAAAACACTTCTGGGTTTCTGTGAATTTCCCACTTTCCCCCTGCCACAACCATAGAACAGTGCTGACTGTCTATGTGTTCATCATTGTCCGTATTTTAACCTCTGCAATAAACCTGCAGCAGGACACTGAGCAAGACTACTGAACTGAACCTTTTCAAGTGGTGGCTGCATCAGAGCGCATACAAAAGGACCATCTTTAATCAGCAAAAATTGATGATTACCAATAGTCAAAATGGAAATCTGGAAAATAGTTAGCTCCTATCATGAGCCTGACTGATAACTAGTCAGTCTCCTTCTCAACCCTTCTCTTGACAAAAGTGCCCTTCCTATAAAGTTGAAGAACAATGGTGTGAACCATTTTACTTATTTCAAGGCTCACCTCTCTCATTTCGAGGGCGATGGATGCCAGGCGGTCGTTCTCTGCCTGCGTGCTGGTGAGGGAGACCTTGGCTTGTCTCAGTTCGTTCTGGAGCTCCAGGACCTTCTGCTGATAAAGGGCCTCCTTACTCGCAGACTCCAGGATCAGCGATTCTTCCCTGCTTTCTCCATCTGCTGCCACCTTTCTGTGGGTGGAGTGGGCCTGTCCAAACGCCTGAGAGTAAGAGGGAAAAAAAGATTATAAAGTTAAAAATATAATGTATAAATTGAATTATATATTTTTTTCTACCATCTGGTGCTCCATACTGTCAGTGTTACTATTCAACAACTCCCCCTCCCCGTGCCAGACTATGTTTGTCTAGACATCAAAGTCTGGGGACACTTCCTTTGAGCCTGCTTTGAACATGCCACTTAAGGTCCCAAACAGAACGCATTAGTCAAGATATTGAGTCTCAACTCCGGTCCACAGGATCCCAAGTACTGCTGGTTTTCTATCCCACTGCATAGATAACTGTATCCACCTGGCATCAGGCGTGAATCGTCCCTTCTACACGAGAATGAGGACTAGCCACCGCACCACAGCATTACATCATTATTAGTCATTACATCAGTCATGATGAAGACAGGCCATTTGCAGAACTCATCCTCCATCTTAGTGCTGGTCAAATGTATGTGTTGATTCAGATATAATTAACTGATTTTTATGGTGGATGGGTCGGGGTGGCTCAGTTTACTTCTAACACTGTTCACAAACAGTTAAATCGAGTGGAAAATATCAGATTCCCACAGCCAGTTGACCTGGGCACCCATCTTACCAACCAATCTGCCAACTGGTGAACACTTGGTCATGTTCTGCTGTCTTAAAAACCCAACACAGAGCCGGGCATCTTTGTTCTGCCAACACAAAACCCAGTTTCTGTCCAAGTAGTTTGAACCCAAAGAAAATGAGAAGATAAAGTAGCAGTGTTTATTGACTATTAGTTCAACAGTCATGACATTTTGGGGCAGTTTCATGCTTTAATGGGAATACTATTGAGGAGGGAAGCGAGAAAAAAATGGAGAATGAGTCATTCAGGGAGGAAGGGGCAGTACAACAATGAGTCACTCAGGAACTAAAATTGTTCAATAACCACCAAACATATGGTTGACTAACAACATACAACCAGCAGACTGAACACTGAGGTATCAATTGAATCAAATTAGTTTACTCTGAATATAAAAATTCTAAACTGAAAGCTGAGGTCAGATGGTGTGAGCTTTACGGCCAGACTTTCAAATTAACATTGGCTATTCTGTAATCGAACAGCTATCATACAGATTGAAGACACAGACGCCCATGGCATCTTATTTTGTTAGACACACAGCAGGTACCTGTGCACACTAAGTGGCAGAAAGCATCTGTGGCTTAATGGGCAGTGTTCTGGTTTACTTACATATTGCTTGGCAGCATGATATCTAGCATGAATCTCTTCACACATTTACAAATACATAATTAGTTTATTGAGGTGAAAAAGGGTTGAGAAAATAAATATCAACAAAAGTGTGGAACTTTTCAGGAATGTCTTGGACTAACCTTATACTTCCTTCCAATTGCCATTTTAACCATAACCTATAAAATACAACCTACAAAGAGGTGTAAATATATTATATAGCGCTTTAAACACAAAACAATGTTGTACTAACTTGTTATAAAAGGGCAAAATAAAGGGAGAAATAAGTGTGTATATGAGTACCTCACATTTAGTGTAGGTAAAAAAAAAAAAAAAGCAATGTACGAGGTGATCAAACCACTTTATCACTATGATGAGAAATAAGCAAAAAGTTTTAAAATTATTCTGGATGGATTGAGATGACCAAGAGGATTTAGCAGAGATCACAGGGTGGCTAGCAGCCCCTGGTGGGTGGACCTGAAGGATGTAACCGTTTCCTGGGGGGTTGGGGGGCGTATTTGAAATACAGCCAGGGATGCGGCCATGCTGATCTTTAAAAATATATGTTTGTTGAAGCAATAAATAAGTATAATTTGGTCTCACTGGCGATTTATACTGTCGATATGAAAATTGTCATTTGATCATTCAGCATTACTCATTGGCAAGACATCTGCACATACAGTATGACAGACTTCCACCCAGGTTTAATATTTCCCAGCCAATTGTAATGTCTATAAAACTATAAGCAAACCATCTGATCATTAGGACCAGAACTAAATTACTTTCCATGAATTATTTGATATGGAAAAAGAGCGGTTTGATTGTGGCATGTGTTTAATTGCAGTCTGCCACATTATGCAACTTTTGTTTCTTATCTTCTAAAACCAACACACCCCAGTAGGCATCATTGTCATTCATATTTGCACTATCATAAGCAGCTGATACCTAGATTTTTTCCTTGAAGGACAGATTGTACACAAATTAGTGTACAAAGATAGCCTGGGAACCAGACGAATCTGCGAGCTCATGTTTCATTTGCTCTGGCAGATACGTTTGGCCCCCCTCCCATTCAAATAGATTTCCACCCAAACTCGCCATGATCGGGCCAATCACAACCGTTTATCTAATATGGGGCGGGGTTTGATACAATGACGATACAGAGGAGCGCCGTTGAGGCACCTTACCAAGATGGCTGCTGCTGATGTGGAACGGTCTGTTGAATCCACTATCGCGACAGAAGTAAACAGACCGGACGGTATATTTTCTCTAAAAGAAGAACAAGCAACTGCACTTAAAGTTTTTGTTGATAAGAAAGATGTGTTTGCCGCACTTCAGACAGGATTTGATAAAAGTTTAATTTACCAACTGACCAAAACTATGTTAAAAAGTCATTTAAAACCATGAAGACTCGGTAGCATACAGTTAGAGCTGTCACGGTTATATTCGTCAGATCGCGATGTTTTTTTGTAAAATTGTTAGATTCACTCATCATGTTTCCATGCAAATTCACGCCGAATGTCGTCACACGTTTCGTTGCTCCGATTGGTAGTAGGTCTGTCCAATTGCCTCCAGAGACATTTTGGTCTGCGCCCGTTGGTGTCTAAATAACAAACTATTACAAATTACTCCTTTAACTAAAACACACCAAGAGTCTTTGGATCCGATTCCTTACAACTAAGGTCATTATTCCTTTTTGTTAAGAGTACTGCATCTCCTATCTACAAATGGAAGCCTCCAGCCACACACAGATGGATGGTCTGATCAACTTTTTCATACCACAAGCGAGCCTGGACAAGCCTATCCACACAGAAGGGGAACATCGTATCTGATAGGATCTCCACTTCTAAAGCCCACTGTGTTCCCCTCGTCGGCCAACCGTCCTTTTAAACATTGTATGTTAGGGCTGTCACGATTTAGGTGACGATTAATTGTCACACAAATAACGATTCAATTGTCTTGTATTCGTTTCATGCCAGATAGTACACGCTTAGAACAGTGTGACGATACACAACCACCGTGTTAAGAAGACACTGTACATTGTTATTGACTTTGACCATTGCAACATAAAAATTCCGGTTGACAGATCAATCTCAACCCAACTGATGGATAGGCAACGAATTTGTATTGTATGGGTGGCAACAAACAATATGGGTTCAAATTGGCTTGGAATTCGACGTGAATTTGCATAGAAACACGATGAGTGAACCTAACGATTTTTACAAAAAAAATATCGCGATCAACTCGCAATAACCGCGATCAGACGACTATGAACATCTGACGAATATAACCGTGACAGCTCTCACTGTATGCCACCGAGTCTTAATGGTCTTAAATGACTTTTTGACATAGTTTTGATCAACTTATCCCAAGCCCGTGGACGGTCTGGAGGAGACAATACACTGAAGCCCAATTTCGGGGTTTTCCTGTGGCCTCACCTCCTTCAGCTGGTCCAGCTCGTGGCGGACCGCCTCGCACTCCGTCTCCAGCTCGTCGAACCGCTGCTTGAGCTGCTGCTTCTCCTCCAGGACGGCCAGGCCGTACTCCGCCGCCTGGATCTTCTCCTGGGTCGTTTCCCGCAGCTCCTGGGAGAGACGCTCGACCTCGGCCCGGAGCCACCGGGTCCCGGCCTCCGTCACCAGAGTCCCCTCGGGGTGCTCCCGGTCCTCCGTGGTGGACATCTTGGAACTGTCGGGCCCCGCCGCTCTGGATGGAAGGAGAGCGGGAAACACCCCGACGACTAAAAAAAGAAAGAAAAAACAGTATCACTGGCCTTTGTGTTTGAATGGCATGGCTGTCACTCTTCAGCCCGAGAAAGGAAACTTCGGTTGAGACCGTCGGTGGGAAACCCTCATGCTGTTCAAATCTCACCGTGTGGGAGTGGAAATGTAGTTTTTTAACAAACTGACGTTACATAGACGACTACGGGCCATTCTCGCTGTTTGGACTACAACTCCCACGATGCTTTGCTGCTTCGCCTGCAAACTGGCTGGAGAGAGCTGCGTCCAGTGAAACTTTGAGGTACTTCTGTGCAACACTGCCAACTACCGGCAGCATTACGAACCAACAACTGCAAAATAGCACAGACGCCGGTGTCGTGCCAAAAAGCGAACGTCCGCCAAAAACGGATTGCCAAAAAGTGATTGCAGCATCTACCTTGTCACTGAAAGGTTGTTTCTGCCTCAAAATAACTTGATTTCATTCATGAGGGTTATATTTTAAAGATTATAGTCCACCCAGCGGACGGCAATCAGTTTTTGGCGCGACACCAGTGTTACACTAGCCTGGCATCGCCAGACCAATGAATCATGGGCTAGTGTTACACCGTAATCTCTGACCACCGAAATGTGTGACCGCAGAGGTCGCTGTTGCGCATGTTCTGCAGGTATGTTGTCGAGATCGCCTCTGATTCCTCAAACTGTGGTTATGTTTTTGTCATAATGCCCAGATGAGGTAAAAAACAACAAAAAAAAACAACAACTGTTTTTTGATTACTTCAGTTTTTGAAATGAACTAACATTTTCTAAAAATGGGTTTATTTGTGCATGCACGTATAAGTTATATTTGCATTACCTAATCTTAATGTTCAGCATTTCTGACAGCAGCCGTCAGAATATGTGACGGTCACACATTTCTGTGCAACACCTGATAATTCATTGTTTTCTAAATATTTTAAGAAATGATTATCTTTCCCAGACACTTCTGTGCATGGGCCTGCTATAGCAAAATATTTGAAAAGACTGCATTCAAGGTATGAATCATATATTTATATAACAGCTGACTAAAATAATATTTACAGAAGTGCGGAATATATACAGATGGTATATGAACCTTGTTTGTCCCTGTGTGCTGAATAAGGTTCCTGAGGTATCTTAATCTGGATAATATCTTAATATTATCTGTCTGAAATAAAATGAAATCCGCAATGATGGAAATGTGCAGAATTATCTTTATATATTTTAAATTTAGTTTATAGCTAAATGTAAGAGGTGCATATTCATATCAGAAGTGGGGATTTGATGTGAGCATTCATAACAAACATGCCTTTTGTTTGCTGAGGTGTATATGGTTGCTGATTGTTATTCAGAGGAGCTCTGATTACCAGAGGAAAAGAGGGCAAATCAAATATATCACATCAGTCCTCATTTCCAAATTCTAATTTCCCACTGAACTGATTCTCCTGCCACAGTAGCTCTCAGAACATGCATTGTCTCATAATAAGAAAACCACACTCTTATGCAGTCCTAAAATAAATTGTAATAATAGCGATTTGTTTTAGGATTTAATGTGAATACAAAATGAAAATTCCTTTGTCTGCGATGGGGACTGCCCATTGTTCCGACGGCCCATTGTTCCGAAACCCCAATAGTCAGAAAAATGTCGGGTTAGAGTTTAGGTATAAGCTTAGAGATGGTTAAGTTTAGGTATAAGGTTAGTTAGTGTTAGGGTGTCGTCCATGTCCAATGGGACATTTTTCAGATTATTGGGGTTTCAGAATAATGGGCCGTCGGAACAATGGCATGGCACCATGAATTTGACGGCCACCGCTTGGGGGCGCCACTGGTGAACACACAATTGAACTACAGTGAAACAAAGTAGCTCAGGACAAATGCAAGCAAGCATTGTCATGTCAAAATGTAAATCAAGACAATATACAGCTATATGCCGACATGCTTATACAGATGGAAAAACATATTATGAACATATAAACATGTTTATATTCCTATCAGTAAATTTGCCTGCAAGTGCATTGCACCAAAGTGTCTGTTGTTTTCAAGAAGAAAATTATCATTAAGATAATTAATGCAAGCGGTCCACAATCTTACCAGACTATAATGCTTCTTTTACCCTCCTCTTCTATCCAGAGCTTTATACTACCCCACGAGTCAAGTGGTAAGAACTGTTTTGCATGGTATACAGTATGTCTTATTTAGAGCAGTGGTGGAGACTGGGAAACACTGAGGGATAAAGACGTGTTCAGCAATATATGGGAACTGCATTTAGTAAGAATGTGAACTGTAATTAGACATCATGTGTAACAAGTGTGACATGTCATGTGAGTCTGATGCATGTCAATGTTCCCGTTTGTCAGAAACATCAATCAACTCTTGAAGTCTTACTAGGTGTCATCTTTATAAAATATAAATATATTGGCTACCTTAAAGATGAATGGCAATAATGACTTGAATGAATGAATGAATTAAAAGTCACATGCATACATGTGCATCATGAAAAAACACTTTGAAAATCAAATGTAGAGGGCTTTATTAAATGAAAGCAAGGTACATACAATATTTCAAGCAAATGCTCAAGTGTTCTTGGATTCAAAACTCAGATGTAACGGTACCTCCTGCAGCAGTGCAGCACTGGCAAAGCCTGTCCCTCCAACTTACCCGTATGTTAAAGACGACATAAAGAGTGTTGTCATTATGGGATGCAATGTTTTGCAAATTGCATGATTCTGAAAACAAATGTAGACGTGCAAAGTTTTATTTTGATACTGTGATTAAAAAAAGAACAGTGATGGCACTTAAACAAAAAAGTTTAGTGCCTCACCTAAAGACAGTGATTTTCCAGTTATAACTATTCCATTTCAAAATATGCTATGTGGGTTTTGAAAACATGGGTCAAACAGTTAGCAGACTTTAGCTGGACGACTCTCTGCGGCCTTACTACATTTGATCATTTTTCAACGCTAAATTCTACAAACATCAATTCAATAGGATTCATTTAGACTTTCCTCAATATCAAAGTCATCTACTTCACTAGCAAATACCCCATCCTGTCGAGAGCTACATAAGAAAAATATAAAAGTAATAAAATAGATTGCGGCATGTTTGCAAGATGTTGGACATATCAAGAATCAACACAGTAAAGATGTCGAGTTGCAACATGTAAGAATGTATGATATATTTTTTTATGGTCATGGTCCACTAAAAACTGAACAGGACATGGTGGTGGCAATACAATTGATCAGGAGTGGGGAACAAGGGTGTTCTATGTGTGTTGTGGGGACAGAACGGTGGGACTTCACTTCAAAAATGTACGAAACGACTTCACATTACATTAATTAACACATAAAAGCATTCACGGTGAAAGGGCTTATACAGCTGAACATTATGTGAAATGAAACATACTGTGTCAATAATCGGAACGGGGGTGAGAGTAGATAGTAGCGGATGGGGCAACCAGAGAGTTACTTGGCGTTAGCCGAGCTGCTCAGCATCTTGCGGATGGCCTGGACGATGGCATCGCGGTCGATGCCGTAGATCTTGAGCAGCTCGTGGGGTTTGCCACTGCGGGGAACGTGGGACACGGCCAGACGTTGCAGAGTGAAGCTGGACTCATTGACCACGGCTGTGCACACCGCCTCCCCCAGGCCACCTGTGGAACATCAGATGTAATATTAGGTCTCTTTAAAAGGTGCAGTGTGTAGAATTTAGCAGCATCTAGCGGTGAATAAAGTGAATAAATCTCCCGTCACCCTGCCCTTTCAAGCGTGTAGGAGAAGCTACGATGGCCTCGAAACTTGCGAAAAACGAAAGTGTCTCTCTAGAGCCAGTGTTTGGTTTGTCTGTTCTGGGCTACTGTGGAAACATGGCGGTGCAACATGGCGCGCTCCGTGGAGGCGACCCACTCCCATGTAGATAACGGTTAATTCTAAGGTAACGAAAACACGATTCTTATTTTCATGGGATTATACACCAATTAATACATACTTATTATATGTATAATATTATATTCCATTTCTGGTTCCGCTAGATGACACTAAATTCTACACACTGCACCCTTAAATCACACATACACAAGCCATTGTAGCCCTAAAAGTAAAATGCTGTACTTTATTTTTTAAGAGTGTATTAATAATAGAGGCCGTTGACAACGCGAGAATTCCAAAAAAAGAAAGGAAAGTCCTTCTCAGTGTGTCGCAGTTAAAAAAAGAATGAGATTCCTGCCATTTGACTTTCAGATGTGACACATCCTTGGTCCAGTCCGTGTCCCATCCCCTTCTCATTCTCCTCACACACACTGGCTCAGGCTGGCCATGGCCGCCTGTGCTATCTAGGTCACCGACAACCCCATGGGCACATGTTCAGTTAAGGAAATCTGACAGCACTCTGCCTCTCTGGCCTTCACCCTCACTCCCTCCTCATTGTAGGAAATGCACCACAATACCTCGCTCACAATGACAACACATGCACTCTGCCTCTGCTTAGCCAATGAGTACTGTAGATGCTATCATACAACATCTCCGCCATTGGTCCAATAGGAACATGCCACCACAACACATGCTGGCGTCTGGACCAATGAGAAGGCCCCTGCTGCATTTATGTATAATACTCAAATGCTCTTGGTTGCCAGGTTAAAAGCAGCCATTCATTATGTAAAAGCTTTCAAATTTGACCACATTCCTTTCAAACCGTACCTTCATAGTAGTGGTCTTCCACAGTGATGATGCGTCCCCTGGTGGCACACGCGTGGTCAATAATTGTCTTGGCGTCCAGTGGTTTGATTGTGAAAGGGTCAATTACCCTAATGGCGATCCTCTCTACAAGACAAATTATAAATTTCAGTTATAATGAAAACAAACACTTTGGTATAGTGATTTTAGAGGCGCATAACCAAAGAGACAGATTAACAGTGATTAACTGATTTCAATTGAAACAAGCTCAAAACCTGGTTTAAACTGTATGCATGATGGATGGAACCACCATACGTGCTACTATTTTACTGCTTTTTAAGGGTTCAAGCCTCCTATATTTCCATGTATGTTACAGTCAAAGAACGACTTTTGAATTAATAATCGACTTCACTTCACCTTTCTTGAGATGCTCAGCTGCAGCCAGAGCTTCATGCAGTGTGACTCCAGCTGCAACCACAGTCACCTGGTCATCCTTGCTCTGGTACACAACCTGGTGACAATAACGACAAGATGTTATGCATGCAAATATCCCTGGTTGCACAATTCATTCCATCCTTGAGGAAATGACAGGGTTCATCACTAATGCCATGCTGGCAGTAGATTTATTATTTGGTAAAGAGCTGCATGATTTGTGACAGATTGACTTTTCAATATACTATGATTATATGGGCTTTGAATAGTGTGTTTCACCTGAGCTTGCACTCTAATATATAAAATAGTAATATGTACAAAACTTTTGTCAAGTAGTGTATCACCTTGGCCTGTCCAACATGGAAGTCCTCGTTGCTGTTGTAGATGATGGCATTCTCTTGGCGGCTGGTTCTGATGTAGCAAACACCCTTTTCATAGAGATAACAAAAAGTATGCAGTATTTGAATTTTGCGAAAAATTAATTTTCATGAATCATAAAGAGTTCCTGAAACATCTTTGGACATGTTGATATGTCAGAATACTTTTTCAGAGACATATCAGCCAGTGGATGATTATCTTTGGCCGTTTGGCATGTAGGTGTTATGTATGTACCTTTGTCATTGCAGCCAACTCCACAGCCTTTTCAGTGGACACGCCGTCACTGGGGTAGAAAATGGTTGCGGTGGGAAGGGCCCTGAACATGGCCATGTCTTCCAGACCCATCTGAGAAGGGCCTTCCTCTCCTTAAAGAGACATTTTCACAACACTCTAATTACAGTATGTAACCAGCAAACATATCCTCAGAGTACAATTCACCATGTTATCTCTTCGTCAGATTATTGGTTATACAGGCTGCTCTACACACAGCGCTGTTAAACTAACTGACGGACAAAGTGGTATGCAGTGTACCTGCACTAACAGAGAGACACCTGCTTCCTTGGTGACAGCTTCCAGGACAGACAGGAAAGGTGAAAGAGGGTGGGGCTGAGTGCTGGGAGCATTGGGTGAAGGGCAAGGAAAACACAGGTTAAAGGACAGAGAAAGGATTGGAACATTCACACCGACAGAGGGAGTATTTTGGCAGTTCATCAACATTTAAGAGGGTGTGAAAGAGGGGTTTACAGGAAACAGCTGTTCATAAGTGACCAAATTCACTGCAGGCAATTAAACGTGAAGGAGTGAGGGTGTGGGTGTAGGATTGGACAGATAAGGGTGTGTAGGTGAAGTGAGGGTTTTGGCGTGTGTTTGACAGAAAAGCTTGGATAGTAGTTTTACCAACCAGTAGACACCCCGCAGTGGGACCCGCACAGGTTGATGTTGCTCTCTGAGACTGCAGCTGTGCGCAGCTGGTCGTAGGCTCGGGTGAAGAAGGAGGCAAGAGTGCTGGCAAACACAATGTTCCTCTCACGGGCAGCACAGCCCATCGCCACACTCACCTATCAGAAAAATGGGATGTGATGAACTGTTTGTGCCTACCCCAAAACATTTTGATGGAATGATAGAATATCTACATATCCAAAGAGTCAATTCAGTATGTGGCATCAAGTACATTTATAACACTGGGCCATGCCTTGTTTTTAAATCTCAGGCCCAATTTAAGTAAGCAAACAGTTGGATGAGCCTATTTCAGAGCTCTGGAGCTTAGTCCCATATGAATGGAATCAGTAGCATGCCTCCACACAAACTTTATTTCCTGTTGCCTGTCCCCAAAGCACTCCAAAATCCCTTGTCTCCTCTTGTGGATTTTTCTAAATGTCTAGTGCCCGAGGACAGAGAAATGCAAATTATCACCTTTGAAGTTGCTATTTTTCTAAAATGATGCATTCCATTTTGGAAAGGTAAAAATGTGGGTTATCCTACTCAAGACAGTGAGGAGATGTTACTATTGCATATAGTGGAATAAAAATGTGTCTTCATGTCAGCCATATCTATTTATTATTTTTAGTATATGGGTTATGGTTCTTTATTACTTCTTTTTAGAAGATAAACCATCTTAAAAGATGACCTTTTGACAGTTGTCATTGAACTTAACCAGATGGACCCCCCTCTACACTGATTAATATTTAATCTCTGAATACACTTGTCATAACTGCTTCTCAACACACATGCCTGACCTAGGTCATCCAGAAGCTGTTGCAACCAGAGCAACAGTAGGAATAAATGGCTTCATGTCTCTTTGTTGAATAATAAACTAAGGTGAGATTTAAAAAAAATTATAACATGGGCAGGAATAGTGAATGTGTCATTGTCAGCAGTAGCAGCCAGGCAGACCTCTTGAAGGTGTGTTGTTAATGGGTCATGTCTTTTCCCATTGTTCAATTATAGATGGATTGGCCATGTTTTATTCAATGGGCCATTTTCAGAAACACAGCAGTTAAGGCAGGGTTAATTCAACCAATCGGAGATAAAAGAGAGGTGTTCTCACTGCAGCACTGCAATAATATACAGAAGAAAAAATTTATTTCTCAGTGGTGTCACAGAGGCCCTCTATACTGCAGCTACATCCCTGTCCTTATCATTTTACACAGTTAACAACCAAATCCTTCTCTCCGCCCTCTCTCTGTTGTCTCCTGCCTAGACTACTGGAATTCTCTCTGGGCTGGGCTTCCTGCCTCTGCCACCAGACCTCTACAGCTTATCCAGAAGCCTGCAGCCTTTCTGACATTAAAAACCAACCGTCCCCACTTCCGGGATCTTCACTGGCTTCCTATCTCTGCTCCCATCAAATATAAAACACTACTTCTTGTCTACAGTTATTGCTCAAGTTTAAAACTTCAGTTTGCTGACCCCACACCACCACCCTCTCAGCTCATGTAGCTCCACAGTTGCCACTAGAGCTCATAAACTGCTCATTCCTGTAGCAACTCTTGCAACTCATCTCCCTTGTACTGTAGTGTTGGAACTTGCCCCCCTACTGTCAGAAAGGCTGAGGGTTCTACCTGTACTGAGCTCTCCCTTCAGGAGCATATTCACCTCCTTCTATATCAGCTAATGCTTCTTATTCTATTGTAGGCTTTGATGCACAGTCAGTTTGACTACTAATGACAAACTTATTATTATTACTTATTATATTATTTAAACTTGCATATTGTTAAATTGCATCTGCTATCAGAACAAGATGCCATAGTTACAGTTTTGTAAGCGTAATGTGAAACCTGACAACAATTATATTATATCTATTTTGCAGTTTGTGGTCATACCATGTTTTGCTGAGCAATGTAGCATTCAACAAAGCGGTTGGGATGTTCATTCTTGAAGATTTCGGAATAAGTGAGGTTGTTGGTGTCTCCATCCAGGGCCACAACACGCTCGTTGTAACGGCCTAGCTTGGCCAGGGCCATCCCATAAGCCTTGCGGGTTGCAATCTACAGAGAGAGGTACGATTAGTTAAAAGATGTTGGTTTGTTTATCATTGTCCGGTCAAATGTATGGAAAACAGAAAACGACAGAGCCTCCGTGCTGGTGTGCTGGCGGTACCTTCTCCCCGGGCTTGTAGCTCGGGGCACTTGGCATCCTGACATTCCTCAAGCTAACTGGCGGGGAGTCCTCCATTGGAGCAGCTGGATACAGGCGCTTGCTGCTGTTCATGATGCGGCTCTGCAGGTCTTTCAGAACCACCTCTGCCATGTCTTTTGGCACAGGCTTGGCGTGCCAGCCTACCTTATCCTCAGCAGCTGAAACCATATCAACACATCAGATTAGTAGACTCAGGGACTAACTCCATCTTGCACACAGCTTCATCTCGAGAGAAAGAGTAATGTGCCTGTGAAAGTACAATGCTAAAAAGAGGTTGCACACATGGTTAGTGACTGAGAGAGATTACCTGGGATGCCTTTGCCTTTGATGGTTTTAGCAAGGATAGCAGTGGGCTGGTGGCGTGGTTGGCTCAGAGCCTTGCAGAGCTCCTCCACACTGTGTCCGTCCACAATGATGGCATGCCAGCTGTACACACACACATCAGACACATGAGGATGCATGTGGTATAAATCATGTCGACAGACAGCGTGCACAGACACAGGCACACCAGTTCCCACAGATGATGTGACAAATTCATTGTTTAACATTCCTAGTGATTAATAAGAAGTGTTTTGCTTTAGTGTTTATACCAATAAAATGACTTTATATTACCAATAACAATTTGTTAATCCATTAATTATATCCAAAATTGACATCTTTCTTTACTAGTATTTGTTGTCTCCCAATACTTGAAACTCCCTAAGGTTTCTCTCATCATTACCCAAAAGCTTCACAGCGTTTCTGATATTTCTCGAGGTGGTGTTGCAGGGGCGCTGCTTCACTTTGCCCCAGACGGTTAATGTCCATGATGGCCACCAGGTTGTCCAGCTGGTAGTAGGAGGCGAAGGACATGGCCTCCCAGACCGAGCCCTCCGACAGCTCTCCATCCCCCATCAGGCAGTACACGCGGTAGCTAAAACGTAGAAAAGGGTGGGGTCAAAGTGTGTGTACTTCACTGTGTGTGTGTGTGTGTGTGTGTGTGTGTGTGTGTGTGTGTGTGTGACCTTCTTACTCTAATGCTACCCATCACT
>OMKR01062315.1:0-16085 GCA_900302355.1 Cyttopsis rosea
CCTGCACAAAGGAGCAGCTACCGGTCCCGCTGCTGGGTTGATGCCCTTCTACGGCCCTGTCCAGCTCTCCTTGTGTAACGGCCGGTCTCCTGGTATCTTGTCCATGCTCTTGAGACTGTGCTGGGAGACACAGCAAACCTTCTTGCGAAGGTTTGTGCCATCCTGGAGGAGCTGGACTACCTCTGCAACCTGATTGGGCTGCAGGTACCGCCTCATGCTACCAGTAGTGACAAGGACACTAGCAGAACACAAAACTAGAGAAGAATCAGTCAGGAAGGATAAGGAGAGAGCAATTGTCTGTGACCACCACATGCAAAACCATTCCTTTTTTGGGGGTTGTCTTGCTTTTGCCTCTCCATTGCACCTGTTGTCAATTTAATTTGCCCCAAAGAAGGTGGAATTGATTCACAATCACTTGTGCTTCCTAAATGGACAGATTGATATCCCTGAAGTTTAACTGACTTGGTGTTATACTGTGACGATTAAGTGTTATTTTTTTTGAGCAGTGTATAATCAAGTGTGGAAGTTGCATGCAACAGTATTGAAAGAATATTTGTTACTAATAAGAATCTAACAAAGACATTAAAAAGGAGAAATGGCATATTATTGCTTTGTAGATTGCAGATGCCTATCACAGATGCCTCTGTAATTTTAAATCATGATATTACAAAAATGATGCTTTATTACTTAGCCCACTCTCCTTAAAGAGGTGTCTACAGCCAGTGAGGACTGTCATGTTATTTAGAAGTTATTGGCCACATGTGAGGGTGGGGGAAAGGATGAAAGAGTGTAGAATGTGGAAGAGAGGGATGAACAGAAGTCCAAGGGCAATGAGTGCTTTTGCCAAGAGAGGGGGCCATTGCAGCAATACAATGTGTCCAAATGTGATTTGTTTTCAGCGCCATCACTTTCCTGGAGGCTCTTGCTTGTGTCAAGTTTGGGCAGGACCTCTTCTCTAAAACACACATCCGATTTGTGCTTCTGTGGCTACTTTGTCTAGTAAGTGTGGATATGTGCACAGCCTTCAAATAAATAAATCTATATAAGGTTATTAAAATATAGTTGATGTCATCACTAACTGTGTAATTATTTTGTGCGCTAAATGCCATCTAAGCTGCTTTCCATAATGTAAGAATTTAAATCAAATATAATACTGTTGGAACCCTTTCCAAATAACAGTGCTCATAGTTTGCCTCCTCAGTAGTCTATATATGCAAACAATATATGTTGTAATAACATTCCTCGTGTTTATCTTACATCCTCCAGGCAGTCATAACACTTCTCTGTTTATATGGGATGGTGTGGTACGAGCAAAAGAAAATGAAGGTGAGCTGATGAATTTGATGCTTTAATTCAATGTTTCTTTTCTTCTTAAACAATATGCATTGATTCTGAACTCATCTTTTTTTGCAGAGTATCAACAGTAAAGACTATGAATCAAAGACTGATCAAAGTGACTCCTGTGCATTCATCCACTCTGACATCGGAGGTCAGTCTTTGGCAGTTACAATACCAGTTATAAGCCCTAGCCTGGGAACCCGACGAATCTGTGAGCTCATGTTTCATTTGCTCTGGCAGATACGTCTGACCCCCTCCCATTCAAACAGATTTCCAGCCGGTCTGGAAATGGCCAGGCCAATCACAACCGTTTATCTAATATGGGGCAGGTTTGATATGACGACAATGCAGAGGAGAGCCATTGAGGCACCTTACCAAAATGGCTGCCGCTGACGTGGAACGGTCTGTTGAATCTGCTGTCGCGACAGTATTGAACAAACTGGACGGTATTTTTTCTCTAAAAAGCTTTTGTTGATAAGAAAGATGTGTTTGCCGTACTTCCAACAGGATTTGGTAAAAGTTTAATTTGGTTTAACGGTGGTTGCGTCTAGAACTGCTCTCCAGCTCTGCAATTGGATGATATTGAACCAGCGGGTATGCAGCGCTACGTCACATGTTTTGTTGCTCTGATTGCTTGTAGGTCTATCCAATTGAGTCCAGAGACATTTTGGTCTCTGGATTTGGTCGCCCCTTGGAAATCGAAAATGAACGGAGGTTCCAGACTAATACGCATTTGCGAATTGGTCTGATGATTCCAGGCTAACTCTACCCAAGAATCCAGCCTGAATTTTTATTGAACTAATGTGTCCTCTCTCACAGCTGAAAACAACTCCTGGAGTTCCACACAGCCTACAAAACGAAAGAGAGCCGTGCGTAGGAACCAAATGTTAAATGCGAACAGAGGAAAGAAGCTCTAAATAACAGGAAACCATACAGTATACTCAGAAGAGATAAGAGAAGACTTCTATAAAAGGTACCACATTGAGGCTATGGTGAACACACATGCCTTTGGGTGATGAATGAAGCACAGAACCACCTAAAAATTCCAGCTACGGTCCATTCTACAGTGTAATGCACATCCATTGTTTTTCCAGAACACAAAAAAGGAATGTTGATTTATGGATGCTGTGCTCAATTCAGATGGGATACATATTCAATTTGTCCATTTCACCATATTCGGGCTATCTGCACCTACGTTACACTGGACGAGAGCGTTTTTGTTTAATTTGGCATGCCATAAAGATGTATATCTTTATTAGAAAAACAAACAATTACTTGAATTAATGGGTTTTCAGCATTTTTGTACAGTATGTCAGGGACTTTGATAGCAGGGTTATATTGTAAGTTGATAGAATTATAACCGTGACCAAACGTGAGGATATACTGCACTTGTTTCTAAAATAGGTGAATAACTGGTATAGGTGTTTTATTATGGATAAATGTTTGGAATGGTTCTGTGCCTTCCAAATGAAAGGTGCAAAAAGATATGCCTTCTTCAACCTTTGCAAGTTAAGCTTGTATGTCTTGTGTGTTTGGGAGTCTGGCTGCATTTGTGGTGATCATTTCACTGTTTAGTGTGAAAGAATGTTCTATGAGGTCTATGTGAAGAAAATACTGTGATATTTCACACAGCAGCACTGTGGTGGCTTTCACTTGCAGAGTGTTATTTTAATTTATGTACAACGCACCAATCTGATCAAAACTAACTTAACTATATGTTTTTCTATGGAATTTTCATGTGATGTAATTTATTTGGATTGCTTTGACTTTTTGTCTGTTTTAGAATGTTGGTTCAACTAATGCTGGTAACATGTCGGTTTACTGAAATGTATAAATGCACAAAAGTTGTTTTTTTTAAATTACATTTAACAGGGCTTGTACACAGACAATGGAAAATGTTTTGCTTTTGTGTTTGTATTCTCTCTTTACTTTTTTGTTTTAAATTGTTGTGGAGTAAAAGATTAATGAATATTTCAAGTGTTAAATCTACACAATATTTACATTGTCTTATCTTGTTTTTTGTTTCAGACTATTATAGAGAATGTGAAGTTTGACGGTTGCTATGGACTCCGGTCGCCATTTTGGGAGGATCACTTTCCATTCAATTGCATAGAGAAATAGCTAAAATATACGAAATGTACAAAAATGGAGAAAGGAAGGGAGAGAAAGAAGGGTGGAGGTTTCACACAAGATGGTTGCAAGATGTTCTGTGGCAGTTTTTCACCCGACAAGCCTTCCAAGACGTCTTTTAACTCAAATATCCGCAGACCGACATTCACAGTCAATGCGAGTGATCCTCCCAATATGGCGGCTTGCTCCAGCAATGTGACGTCAGCTTCCCATTCTCTATTGTACTATATTTGGAGTAAATATATAAATTCATATTTATACAATGAATATATAATTTATTTGTTTATTTATTTAATTGTTCTCAAATTTAACACAATGATTTTAGTCAAATATATCATTGCAAACAATACAGTTTAATATTTCAACATTTATTTACATATTCAAATGGCTCAACCAATCTGCGCCTGAGCGGCACAAACCCCCCCGCGCGGCAACTACATTTCCCAGAATCCTCTTCCCCCTGAAGCCTCCGCGCTGGATGACAGCGATCCGGCGCCGAAACGCCGACAGACAGTCCGACGAACAAGCCATGGCGGCCACGGGTGGAGGGAAAATCAGAAGCAGAAGATATCATATCGCCTCCAAACCTTACGCCAAGAGCAAACAGGTAATTTAGCCGAACGCCTTTGTTCGAAAAGCCCGCGTGGATTGGGTGGCAGTCACCGAGATGCAGTTTATTCCCCCGGCTTCTGTTATTGTTTTGTTGGGGATATTCTGTGGCCTACCGATACGCGCTCGTGGGCCTCCACGCGCTGCTAGCGCGTCACGGAAATGCTACATAGCTTTAGCACCTAGTGCGTTAGCCGCCTCGCCGCACGAGGAAACATCCCGGCGGGACAGAGCTGACAGGCGGGAAGCGTGTTACTAAACCAAATGTGAACGTATATCCACCGCGAACGCTTGACGATAACACCGGTGTCAGCGAGCGGCTGGCTTGTAGCCAAGTTGGCAGTTAGCAGGGAAGTGGAATGCTAAGTGTTAGCAGAGCTAGCTACGGCTAGCCTTAGCCAGGGGCGCATTGTTGCCGTTGATTCCCAACTTCTGGTGCAACGCACACTCTCCGGGTGTATTAACGTGGTGTTAACTCTACCGTTCGGCGCCGTCCTCCGCCGCGCACCTTAGTCTCACTTCCACAAGTCCCGCGGACAGGCGCCAAACGAGCTATGGCCGGATAACGAGCTGGATCTACCAGCTGTAATGCGTAGGAAGCGCGAGCGGCGTGCGGACTCACATGGGCTACACATGGTAAATACATTTATCTCCGCATTGGAAACCGTGACAGCCGCTGGAAGGGTCCGTGTCAAATGCTGCGAGTGGCTCGTCCCGACGGCGCGTCGTGGCGGATCGTTTTACACGCGGAATGTCAAACACTCTCAAGATTTGTGCGGCTTTTTATTCACGAAAGCTTGCACACCGCCTCCGATTTTATTGACTCGAGTGTGAATTGTTGATACAAGGTTTATATTTTATTTCAGATTTTTAGGTTGTTTATGTTGTATTTGCCCCGTTTAATTTTTTTTGTTAATGTTTAGATATATTGTATATTGCCAATCTATCTATTTTCTATTCTTATTACTTTATTGTCATTTCCTATTTTTCTGACGTGTGCTGCTGTAACACCACAATGCCCCCGAAGGGATGAATAAATTATCTCCATCTCAAGTCGGCTGCTGACAATCTGGTCAGCTGTTTTGTGTCTAGTTAATGCGGTTAAAGAATCATTATTTAAGGAAGAACACGTGGTTTTCTGTCATTTTAGTTAAGATGGCCAGATGGCTAGATGGGTACTTTAATGATCCCAAAGGGGAAATTAAGGCGTAACACCGGCTCACAACAACAACAACAAAACAAAGTGACGATAGAATAAAAAAGACATCTGAAACTGTATATACAGTAAGAACAGTCCAGTATGGTTTAACATCCCCCAGCCTGACTCGGATCACCCCCCCGATGGAGCCAGCCGGAGGGGGAGTTGGACAGTCTTAACGTGGCAGGCAGAAAAGATGTCCGATAGCGCTCCTTAGTGCAACGTAGTTGTAATAGTTTGTTGCTAAAGGAGCTTCTCTGCTCTGCCACAGTGTCATGTAAGGGATGGGAGGGATTGTCCATGGCCAGGAGTTCGATCCTCATCCTCCTATTGGCCACCTCCTCCAGGGTGACACCGAGGACAGAACCAGCATTCCTAATAAGCTTGTTCAGCCTCTTGGTGTCACCCTCCTTGATGCTGCCCCCCCCCACCACCACCATACCACAGCATACAGTAGTTAAATTGTGAAGCGTGCTGCGAATTTAACACCAGGGCCAACTAGATTCTCACATTGTCTAGTGACCTGATTACTGAACAATCAAGCTGGTAATTATCTTTCAGCTATGCCACATGTCATCCAGTGTTGGATAGATTTCCTCCTACCATGAAGTTAAAACAAATGCAGATTTAATGGGTTTGTCATTACATTAGATTACATCAACACGCTCTAGGATATAAATTTATCAAGATGAATCTAGATGCAACCAACAATACATTCAGGCTAAGTATACACGAGATGTAATTTACAGTTCGAGCTGGCTAATATTATGTAAAGTTCACATTTTGGGAGAATTCATACATGAACTGCATTGCACCTCTGACTGGTGATCTTTCATCATCTTTCAGTGGTATCGTATCCTAATTAAATCACAATGTTGTCTCTTTGAATTGATGCTGACAGTAAGATATGATTCAAATATTCGAACAGTATTGTGTCTGAAATATTTAAAGGAATTTTATATCAAAATGATAGTTCTGGTTTGATATACTTGCCAAAATGTAGTTCAATTGGATAAACCTTAATTGGATTATTTTGATATATAATCTTTTGTATATAATTGGATACAGTGTTATACAATAGTCTTTTTTTTGCATACCGTTTTAACAAAGTATTTATGAAGATTAGAGAGTGAGTTAGATGACATGTCTTTCCATGAGTAGATAAACTATGTTTGAACAAGGCAAGCTGGGGTACATTGTGGATGGGTGTGCAGGGTGTCGGAATGACGATAAGTAAATTATTGCATAAGATTAAGTCGTAGCCATGGTCTTTTGAATGTCTGCACTTGATTCAACAGACCAATGAATATTTGTGCTTAAGTAAGAAGAATTAGATGGATCATTGATACTTCATTCATCCCCGGAGGGAAACTGTAGAAGTAGCAGGAACTAAAGATAAATCTTGTATAGTATTGAGACACAACCTGGCAATTACAGTATTAGGAAATTATTAACATAGTTTGAAGGAATGTGCAGTTATTGCAGATGGAGGTTTGAGGTCAGATTATTTTGCAGCTTGGCTCTTTAGTGAGACTTGTCTTTCCCATAGAAATGTACCTTTAGGGTCGTATTTTAAAAAAATTACTTGGGAAGAAGAAACATTTTCACTAATTATCTTTGTTTGGAACTCAGTTTCTCTGTTCACACAGATCTGTTCAACTCTTGAGCATATTGGTTTCTGCATGTTGTAAGATAATTATGGGGTGGTTTTCTTTTTGTTTGACAAGAATTAAGTTTGTTCTCTCTGAATTTGTGAAATGTAAGATTGTACATCTTTGGAACACCGGAATCCCTCAAAATCCCAATGCACTGAGCGTGCCATGTGCTGGTGTACTAAATCAAGTTTCCCCTATGTTTCAACATAACCTGTGCTTCCTGGGAGAACAATGACACATGAATGGCTCTCTGCACTGGCCCCTTTGGTCCCATGACATGGTCCACCATAGAAATTCTACCCCCTTAAAACCCTGTAATCACAGAGCCTTATGCCTGACACTGACCAAACATGCACGATTTAAGCTGTTTTGTTTCAGCAGCTGGAGTATGTCAGTCACCAAGTCGTGGTCCATGCGTGGGGCCTTGACTGTTGAAATTTCAAGTACAAACAAGTTGAAGTGCAGTCTCGCAACCTGGTGTATGTCACAGATAAGTGAAAAGCGAGAGGTACATACGGTATCAGGAGGTGAAGCTACCACGGGTACGACAGTGTGCATACAAAGTGGTGCACTGGCTAGCCAGACCCCCTTTTTACCCCCTCTCTTCTCTGGCCTTCCATTCCCACTCTAGTACCGCAGCAACATTAATTAAAATATTCTCTTGGCCTGATGTAGACTGAAGGTCAAGTGTAGTTATTTTACCAGCCCGTAAGCAAAAAGGAATATATGGTAATTGACTGTTAGCTCAAAAGTATCATCTTTTATTCTTCTAATATATCTTGGATATGAGACCTGGATGTTGTGGTCATTTTATTAAACATAATTTAAACAATACCAAAAATGACACCCGTTTTATTGAAAATGTGGCATGATGAGATATTTGCTGTTTTTTGAAGGCTAGAATTTATTGTGCAGTGCCTCTCAGAAACTTGCACTGACCCAGTTTCTGCTGTGGCTCAGATTGAGCTGCGCTTCAAATGGAGAAGAGAATGGCTTGAATGGCAAAAATTGCACAGTTTATAATACCAATTCAGTGTTTCCCCTAGATTTATTTTTCAGTTCTGGTGGTATGCTTTGAAAAAACCCTGCAAAGTTGTACAGTGCCACATGCCATTTGTTTCAAAATTGTATTCGTTCGGTTTAATCAAGGCTTAAAGCAAAATGATATCAAGGTGACAATGACTCGATATTCATAATTTATTGTATCAAAATAAGCTACTGAGTTAAGACTTCAGACTTCAGAACTGCATACAAAGCACCTCAAATAAAATCAATTTAGCAACAAAGAATTTGTTTTCGAACATTCAATAAAAACAGTAATTCATTATTGTTGTGGTCATTTATTTGTTAAGCATTAAAGTGACAATCTTGAAGATTTCACATCTTTTTGTTTTTGGCGACACCTATGGCGGTAATTTAATTGCAGGTAACATTGCTTACCTTACAGGAGACTTCACTTCCCAGAGTTGCAAACAGTGTCGCCTGGGTGATGTCAGTCAGTTGCCTTCATCTGAACCTCGATTTGTTTCTTTTTCTTTTGGATTTGCACTTGTATTTGAAGTTTCATCGTCAGTAGTCATCGATCTTTTCTGTGTTTGTTCGGCCATAGTAAACGTTTACTCGCAACGTGAGCATTGACCGGGAAAAAAGTGTGCCGCGGGACTGCAGCCGGTCGTGTTTTGCATGACCGGCCACTACGGCTGGGTATTGGTACTCAATACCTTTTTTAAGGTATCGACCAAAATAAACCAATACCAAGTAGTATCGAAACTTCTCCAGTCAAACAGTACCTGCATTCAATCCTTTTTCTTTCTTTTTTTGCATTCGATCCTTTCTGAACAGTGAAAGAGGTTTTCCTCGCTATAATCATTCCTTCTGCACTGGCTATTTGTTTAAAATTACACTGTCCAAATAATTCATTGTACAGTTATTTAATAAATATTTCAATAATTTGAACACAAATGTATTTGTGTAAAAATCATTTGGATGGGTATTGAAAAAGGTATCAACTGAAGTACTCTATTGGTATCGGTATCATTTTAAGGGTACTGGTATCATAATTTTTTCATATACCCTGCCCTATTGGCCACCAGCCAGGGCTCAGAGCCCCGGGCTTGCTACTGCTGCCGCCAAGCCTCACGTTAATGATCCTTCCACAGGTTCACCTACGGAAACCTTGTTAAGACTTTTACTTCCTTAGATAGTCAAGTTTGATCGTTTTCTCGGCACCCGGCGCAGGAGCCGTGGAATTGAAGACAGAGCGAGCGTTAACTCTGCCTACCCTCTCTGGTGGACCAACCCCTGCTGGGTGATGGAAAATGTGTCACTAACTGTACTGCTGTGATTTTTCTTTTCCTGGGAACGTCGCCCCCGACACCCGGTTTTTAAAACTAAGAATACTGCAAATGCAAGGGATTTCATCAGTGGTCCATAGGCTCAATCATCTTTGTGTTACCTCATTCAGCAATAGATAGTGACTTAACAGACATTTATTTAAATGAAAAGGTTTGAGATTGTAGCTTTAATATTGGAGTTGGATAAGTAGGCATTACTTGGGAGCTTTATAAAGTTTGCATGCTCCTTGTGCATCAATGTCAACAAGCCTCTGGCTTAAAAAAAACACATTTGCACATCATGGACACAGTATGCGAGTCATTGCTTCATGTTATCTTCTTTAGCTTGAAGAAAAAACAGTGTTGGGATACACAGACTTTTACAGATTGAGTACTCACTCTGGGAGAACTTGCTTATACAGAGTACCAAGGCAAAGAATGAAAAATATATTTGTAATAATAGCGAGATCGCTGGTTTTGAAGAACAGGTGTGTATCATTTTCAGATTATTCAGGCTTTTGTTTAAACAAAATAAGATCTATTAAGTCTTCACTGGAGTTACAAAAAGAAAACCTTAATCAGTCACTAAGGCTGTTTTTACAGCAGATGGCAGGTTTTCTAAAGAAACTATTTAACATCTCAGCGCACAGATTGATTTATATTAAAACTGAGCAAAACAAGCGCTTTTGCATACATCACGTTTGCTCCGGATGACAACGCGGCAAGTGCTAAAGGGGAAATCTGCAAAACGTCAGTGCATGTGTGGCATGTTGACAGCTGCAAGCTGCCAACAAGCTTGACAATTGAACCCTGTCTGGTAATAGCTGCTCTCTTACCACCTTCATGAACTTTCTCTCTCACAGACTAATTTCTCACTCTCTCTCGCCCACAGCAACAGCAGCAGCAGCCAGGCCTGATCAGTCGAGTGGCAGACACAGTTAAGAGCATCGTTCCTTCCTGGCTGCAGAAATACTTCAACAACGAGGAGGCTCCTGAAGGGCCAGACGCTGTACAGAGAACAGAGCAGGACATCCAGTCCCACCCGCCTAACGGCAGCGAGGAGGGGCCCCCTCCCCTCGACAGCTGGGACTCCCCGGAGCCCACCACCAGCCACACAGGTGAGGTGTCCAGCCAGACTGTTGGGCCTACACTAGTTGCTGCTTGCTGAGTGTTCTGAATGTAGCTTTGCATATTGACACTTTCACTTGACCTCACTGACCCCTGACTTCTCCCTCTGACAGAACCTTCAACCAGCCGGGCTTCTCTAAACTTCCAGGAATCTGTCCTATCTCGTCCCCCATTGAATCGTTCCAACCCCCACTTCGCTCCACTGGATGTGTCATCTCCGCTCCTGGGGAGCTCCGGCAGCCTCTTCTCCCAGCCCTCCACCTCTTCGGCCCCCGGGCCCTTCTCGGCCCCTGGACCCTTCTCCACAGGCTTCTCCTTGGTGAAGGAGATCAAGGACAACCTCTCGCAGCATGAAGATGACAACATCTCCACCACCAGCGGCTTCTCCTCACGAGCCTCTGACAAAGGTAGAGTTTGTGTGTGACAAAGCTTCACCTCTAAAAACATATTCTTGAATGGATATGGCAAAAAAAAGCAGTCTGTGGAATTGCATTTTTGTTCCATTATAATGTGCACATTTCTTAAAACAGTGAATGACTCGCAGATAACTTTATTTTGCTTAACATGCTAACAAAACTGCAAACATCGGTAGTGTCATCAGATTTGATTTGCCCACCCTCCCTCAGCCCCTCTTATCTTGTGCGGGCCGATGCATATCTGGGTTGGTGTGTGTGCAGATTATTGGAGCAGGATATCCCGCGCTGATATTTGAGACTGCATGATGATTGTTGGTTCTGAGCGACTATATTTTTCTTTCTAGATGTGCCCACCTCTAAAACAGCATCAGTACCACGGCTCTGGTCCCCAGAAATGGACAGAACCAATTCTGGGCCCCAGCCTTCTCAGTCCAGTCTCAAGAAACCTGCCTTCAACCTATCTGTCTTTGGAACGTCCTGTAATGTGAGTGTCTTGGGCCAAGGTCTGATTGCGGGGCAACTGAATGACAACTGAAATGTATCCCCAACGCAGAAAGTAGTAACGGTTTATGTCAACATAGGAATGCAATTTATTGGTTGCAGTAAATGAAACCGCTCTCCAAGCTATAATATTGGAATCAGGATTGAATTTTCCCAATCGTCAAGGGGCAAATATTTCATCAGCTGATGACAACCATGAGGAGAAGCAATATGTCATGTAGAATGACAGAAAACACATGAATGGTGACCTGTCAATTAAGACCCACATAAAGTCAAGTGAAAAAATAAGCAGTTTCTCTGCTCTGAAACGCTGGGGGTGGGCTCATGAGTTTGCTAGTGGCGGGTGAACGAAACAAACCAGCTTACTTAAAACAGGTTCCCAAAAGATCGCTCTGCAACTCAGCAGTGGCTTTATATAGAGTTAGGGGACGGGCCAATGCAAAGGTGTATGTATATAACATGTATAATCTGAATGAATTCACTTTATAGGGACTCCAAAGTAGCAATTGAATACATATATTTGTTGATGTTTTGGTCCGCTCTGCTTTAAATAAATCTGTGTCACATTGGCCAAAAATATATGCCACTAACAACGTGAGTCTAAATATAGCCAGTCTGATGCCACTCTGCATTAAAAGAATCAAAAGCAAGCGATTCCTTTCTACAAGCAACAAGCTACAAAGCTTAACATTTTAAACTGTCATTGACGATATCTTTCCAGATGACTACTCTAGCCAATTTGTTTTACCCTATCTAAAGGAGAAAAACGTATACCACAAATTAAGGATTTGATTTGATTGAAAAGATCTGTTTAGATCTGAGAGTGAATGTGTAGACCAGTCTCCCAGTGATGCTCTTGGCTGTATTTGACTTGACAGTCAATCTTTTTTTTTTCCTAGTCAACTATGAACAGCACAGCGCAGAATTTGAGTCAGCTGGGGGATTCACCATTCTACCCTGGGAAGACCACCTATGGCGGAGCAGCTGCATCTCGGAGCTCTCGTATTCGCCCTAGCACACCTTACCAGGTCAGAACCCTATTGGCTCAATGGTACAGGTAATGTCAGTGTCAATATTATTGAGTGTTAAGTGGCTTGTGAAACTGATTGAACGATGAACTTCTGTTTAGGCTCCATTGAGAAGGCAGATAAAGGCGAAGCCTGCTGGAGCCCAGCCCTGTGGGGTGACCAGCGTCTCAGCCAGACGCATCCTGCAGTCCCTGGAGCGCATGTCTAGCCCCCTGGCTGTGAGTTTACTCGCACAACACATGCACATAGCATCTACACAGCCCAGTGTGGATTACTTTGGAATTTAGGTGAATGTGAAGGCTGCTTTTTTTTTTTTTTTCTTGGGGCTTTGTCAAAAATTTGTCATTTTGCATTGAATTTTTCCCAACAGGATGCAAAGAGAATTCCATCTGCAGTTTCCCCCTTTGTGTCACCAGTGAGTATCTTTGTTGTTGTATCAAAACTAACAATTAGGGTGCTTTCACACCTACCCTGTTTGGTCCGTTTTAATCAAACCATGGTCCGTTTACTCCGTTCGTCCGGTTCGTTTGGAGAGGTGAGAACACGCATTCAAACTCTGGTGCGGACCAAACAATCAAACCATGGTTCTCCTGAAAAGACGGGTCCGGTTCCAAGTGAACCATGGTCTGGTACGGTACACATGAGAACGCAACTTAATATAGGACCTAATATTGGAAGCAAACTAAAATACAGTGTATTGTGGGTTGAAAACGGGTGTTGACACTTGTGTTTCCACTGTTCTTATTTGGTTGGAACACCAAATCATAACAATGAAAGCTAAGACCGCAGTCGCCAATGAGATCCTCATTCATGTTTTTATTTTCTTTTTCTGGATTAAGCGTTGAAACTATCCCTCCTCACCACCCCAGTTACAAGGCTTCATGTTAAAAGGAGGTATATGCCACTACATAAATTGAAAACTGATGCGGATTCCACACAATTTGTGCACAAAAAAGCTCTGCGGGCGCGGAGGGATGGGAGAGACAATATAGGGGAGCTGTTCAACGGAGTGTGTGTGTGTGTGTGTGTGTGTGCGCATTTATGCAAGATGCACATTTCCTCAATTTCTCCATCCTTTATTTCACTTATTTTCTATTGAAGACTGTACTTTCTACTTTCTCTCTGTGTCGTATCTGCCTGGAGAAGAAGACTGCAGAAGTCCGGTTGACCGCAAGTCTGAGTGGTCGGCGGGCGCATACCGTTAACTGTGAACAATGTTCCCTCTGTATATATTATTTATTTCAACACGTATAACAAGGTTTTGAAATACTTTTAAAGCCCAAAGTTGTGTATTATAAGGGGACTTGGCGGTGGAAAAGCGGTACATTGACCAGACCTAATGAAAACTGCAACTTGCTCTTGAATTTGACCAAATCTAGCACCCTTAGTATTTTTGCTTGGCAGCCTGGTGCTCGTTGTACAGAACAAAACAGAATTGTATTTTAATAACATATTTAAATTGAGTAGGAAAAAAATATGAATGACCAAAAAAATCCTCATTTCTGTCTCCTTGCAGTCAATGGATGGTACAAATCTAGACTTTTCACATCTGCAGCCCAAAAAGAAAAGGGTAAGTACATTTTTTGTTTACAAAACCTGCAACAACATTGAGGTGCACATTGTGTACGGGGTAATATGTAGCCTAGTATGGGGCTTGAGCGATGTGAACAGTGTTGTTATTGTCAGAGTCCAGTAGCACTTGCTTTGGTTCAGGTTTCGTCTTCCTGTGCTGTTGGCCCCATGGACACCGGTCAACAGGATTCTTTTCAGACAGACACAGCTGTTCAGTGTGTGCATGTAGGTTGGACTGTGTTGGATGAAGGAACTGTTTTGGTGTGTGTGTGTGAGTTGTTTTGTCCAGTGGTGTCCATTGTTGACTAACTTGGATTGGAGGAGTGGTAATAACCATGAGACGGCCCCAGCTGTGACAGCTGCTGTTCCAGTTCGAAACAAGGGCCTATTGACCTACAGCATTCAGAAGACTAGTGTAACAGGGCCTTTTAGGAGCATGGTTAGACAAAACACATTTCCCCCGCTATTAAACCTTAATTTAAACACACAAAATAACATATTTAGTGCCTGACCAATATATCGGCTTGACTTTTTTGATGACATCAGGAACGGCAGGTATGCAGCACAATAAAATAAACAATTTGCAGTACAATAAACAAAAAAACATTGATTATTTACAGAGGTGGGCCGATCACATGATGGTCATAATCAAATTTGTATCTGTAAAATTTACCCCAATAGTCGTGATCGGAATCGAAAGTTGCCTAAAAAAGGCTAAAAGGAGCTGTTATTTTTACCAGAGGCGAACGCTGGTAGTAAAAGGCAAATAAAGTTGTACTGACGCTACCTGTGTCTTGTACATGTAGTAAAACGCGATTGGCAAACAAAGCTGCTTGGGTTCGGCTCGGCCCTCACCTCAGCTTATGTTGTCATGGTGCGGTAGCAGACGGGCAAATGTTGTAATAATCCATGATCCGTCCAATGAGTAATTTCCCGAAGCGTTCCTCTATCCATGTTTGTTTGCCCTTGCTCCCACGTGCAGATAACGTATAATATTGCCGCGAATATTGCCGTAAAGCAGTTCTGATTTGTGAACTAGCTTAGGGGACCTTATGTGCAGCTCTCCTATCACGTAAGCGTGATGAGTTTGCGTGATGTATTTGTCATTGACCAACAGCAGATATTCCCAATGAGACCATGAATTATCCGATGTGCAGCTGTCCTAATGGTGCTTGAGATGCCAGACTGCTAAAATAGCATTAAAAAAAATTACATTTTTCAAATTGATTTGAAAATTTTGCACTTTTTGGCAAAATATCGGTTAAATCATCGGTAATTGGTGGGCTAGGACTCTCTAAAATCTGGATCGGCATTGGACCCAAAAATCTGGCATCTGTCGGACTCTAATTTATCATGAAATGCGTAAGTACATTTAGTCAATTTTTAAGAGTAATTTCACCCCCTGCAAATGCCCAGAAGTGGCGAGGAATGGGAGTCAGGAGGGGGCTGTTCTCAAAACGGCCGTGGTTTCACAGTCCCCTCGGAGTCAATGCAAGGCAGTAGCTGCAGAATTGACCACCCTTCTTTTATTTCCTTATTTTATATTTGCGATGAAGTGAGCCAACTAAAAGTACTCATCTACGTCAGCATCCTCCCTGCGCGCTTTGTGCCGATTTCAACCAGTTTATTGCGGGCAGTGCCACCCTCACTATCGGTAATGGCAATTTAATCGCATTTGTAATAGAAATGTTAATATCAAGACCAGGTTTGATGTGGTTCGTTCATATTTCAGTTTACTGCTCAAAAACATATTCTTTTGTGCAGCACATTTTTAAGAAATAAGCATGCATCGGCAGTTGGTCATGTACCCAGAGTTATAACAGAAAATGGTTCCTTGGTGCAAGCCTATGAAATCTTCCTTTATTTACTTTCCAACAGTCCACGAGGCTAACATCTAGTATGTGAACGTGTTCAGTATATCCACAACCACAGTTAATCAACAATTTAATATCGACAAACCCTAGTTTATATGTCCATGTGAATTAAAGTAGCAGTGTCTAGAATTTAGCAGCCACTAGCAGTGACGTTGCAGGTTGCAACCAATTGAATTCCCCGCTGTGTAGGAAAATCTACGGTGGCCGTGAAACACGCGAAAGTCCCTCTCTAGAGCCAGTGTTTGTTTTGTCCGTTCTGGGCTACTGTAGAAACATGGCGGTGCAACATGGCGTGCCTTCCAT